>MVJL01010338.1:0-113400 GCA_002156465.1 Macrocentrus cingulum
GACGCAGCGCCTTGCTGATGAAAATGTTCATTTTTACCCTTGTATCCTCGTGAATAATGCCTACTCGCATACACCTCATCACCTCCAGACTGACCTCGCTGTCTGTGCGCCTCCTGTGCCTCAAGAATTTTGACCTTCAAAATTTCTGGCTTCGGCAACTCATCCCTAGACTCTATGGCGCATCGAAAATTCTCGTAAGAGTCTGGTAGGCCTTGTAGCATCTGAATGCACTGCAAATCCGCATGCAACTCAACGCTCATCGCTGCCAACTTGTCCACTGCATCAAAGTAGCTGTCCAAGTACTCACGAACATCACCATCTTCTGACATCCTAAGGGTATTTACGCGCTTCAGCAGCATAGCCTTCCTGGCTGGTCCTTTGGAAGCGTGAATCGACTCTAATTTTATCCAAACATCCCTCGCCGTGTTGCAAGCTTTAATACTCTTTTGAGACGTATCCCCACGTGTCATTTTTGGTCAGCAGGGCTTCCACCTGGATCTGCCAAGTATCGAAGTTATCTTTGGACAATAACTCGATCCTAGTACCACCGTTCGCCATTTTTTTTTTTTTAAACAAACAAATTGTCACTGTAAATCACGATAACCTGGGCCCATAACCTAAAGGCCGAGATATATAATATTCAGAGACACGAAAGGAATGCTCGACAATATATATTATATAGAAACAAAAGGTGTGATACAGAGTGTGGTCGAAGACGCACTGACGGTGCGATGACAAAAACAACAGTATATATAGCTATCGCCCAATGTATAAATAGACTCGTGTTTATCGCCTGACATTCCTTAGTGACGATTATGTCCCATGGCGATCGAGCTACATTGGATTTTCTTACAATACCCAATAAAATTTGAAGTTTCAACATTTTGTTTTATTTATATATCTGTCATCTTGTTTCATTCACATTTTTTCAAAATTTTTTCTGTATTGAATGTCAATAAAGATATCAACTCTCATTTCACTCGTAATTATTAATTATTGATTGTTAATAATTATCACAGAAAGTTCATAAAACAATGACCGTGACGATTATTTTATTAATTATATGTGACAAGAGATATAGACTAGATAATTTTTTCTTTTTTTTTTTTTGCGACTTAGACACGTGAAATTATTCATCAGAATAGTAGCAAGTATATAGATATATTATAGCGTAAGACGTTAGCATAATTTAAGTAGAATCATCGAGTAGAATAGAGCATTAGAGATATCCAAGTTGATCGAATTTCATCAGGTCACTGATAATAATAACCTCAACAACAATTTGTCTGTAAAACTTGCTTAATTGATGTGTGTAAATTTGGTGTTATTTTTTTTTATATTGCTCTAGAGCATTCCAGTGTTTATCACTTTTACTATCAAGAGAAAAAATCATTTGTTATATATGTTGAAGAATTTTTTAAAGATAAATATAGTACGTGAAAAGCCATAATTCTATCGATAATAGCTTCATTCGATTTCAACGCTTGATATAATTTTTTTTTCTTGTTTATTTTGTCTGAAAATTGTAAAAATTATTAAATATACTTATACAATATGTATTTATTATGATAATTGTATTGTTTAACTTATGTATTTATGTCTCATTGATTTATGTATAATGTAATCTCGGCCTCTCAGCTGTCAACTTTTTTTTTTACTTCCTCGTCCCCATTGTTTTTCCGCAAACTTTTCACCTGTCATCCTACCACCACCACCGTGTTTCCCTGGTTAAAATATTTATGAGAGCTTTTTTCCCCTCTGTCACAATAAGATATTGGTTGAAAAAAAAAATGACAGGATCAGAAAACTGTATGTACTTTAGCAAATATGCCAAAATGGACCATTCAATCACATACTATAGGAGACGAGGGTAAAGAGAGTGACGATGAGAGCCGTTTTATTGCTATCAGCACTCCAAGGCAAAAAAAAAAAAGAAGGAAAGAGCTACAAATTCAACAAAGTATGTATTGACCTGAAAAACTTTTTCCTTAGCAGAAATATACTCATATATATGTATATAAGAAGCGCAGAAAATATTTCTCTTGCATATGAAATGAGAGTATAATGATGATTTTAATGGAATTCACCCAGTAGCCAATTTTAGGCAAAGTAAACTAAAAATTTGCCTTAAAAGGCATATATAATTAGAAAAATCTTTAAAACTAACAATAATTAAGTATTATTCATGGCTAGTATAATTTTTTAAACGTTTAATTGAGATGAAAAAAAAAATTTTTTCTTGATAAATTTTCAAAGCATAACTTGCAAATCTCAGAGTTTTTGTGATTTTTTTTTTGGTTTTTTTGTCAATAACTCAGTAATTATGCGAGATAATGAAAAATTTCATAGAAATCAAATGATTGTACATGTAATATACTACAAAAAATTTAGAATAAAATTTTTCAATATTTTGCGTCATTTTCGAGATATTTAAAAAAATAAAAATTTCAAAAAAACGATAATATCTCAAAAACTAAGCAAAATACACAAAAAATTTACTGAACATTTTTTGTGTAAAATTGTACGCTCAATCATTCAAGTTCTATAAAATTTTTTGCTATCTACCATATTTTCCGAGTTATTGCGAAAAATCACGAAAATTGCAAAATCTTTAAGGGGTACCCCTTTAAAAATTTTTCACAAAAAAAAAAATTTTTTTTTATATCTCAACTAAAATTCATTCTAGATAAAAACAATACTCATTTAGTAGTTTCAAGTACTTTTTCTCAATATACACTCCCTTGGTATTAGTGTGACGCGAAATGGTTTTTTGGGATAAAAATATACAAATATATATATATTCATATAAGAAGCGCAGAAAATATTTCTCTTGCATATATATAAAATGACAGTATAACAATGATTTTAATCGAATTTACTGAAGTAGCGAGTTTTAGGCAAAACAAACGAAAGGATTTATTGCATGTTGCGTTATCATATTGCAGCTTGCACACAGGCCCTCATTTCGATTTAGGCAAACATTTCGTCTTTCACACGGTCAATTATAATTGACATCATTATATTCAATATCTAACTCTAACCGCCGTCACATTATCAGACTTGAATGGTATATTTTTATTACCTTAAAATTGCTTAGCGTAACAATTTTTTTTTTTTTTATACCCAACTGCGAATTAAAATTAACCATTAAAATTTGTGTTAAAAAAAAACTCTTTCACAAGCTTGACGATCGTGAAATAGGAGCGTGTGTATATATTTCATATAGCCAAGAGGGTTGAGAAAAGTTTGCCAATATCGGAAATTTCACAAGACCTATATATTAATGAAAAAAAAAGAAGAAAAAAAATTATATGATGGTTCCCGACATACAACACACTTTGATATATTCTTATGTAAATATTTAAATTCCAGTCGGCTCATCGTGAGAGATGCGGATGAAATGGAAAAATGCTTTATCTATGCTTGAGTTCATGGAACATTTCAATATTTTTTAATCTTGTGATTAATTTTTTTTCCTCCCCAATTCTCAACTCGTCTGTGTTTTCTATAACAATTTAACAATCATTCTTGAAATTTTTAATAACGTTTGAATTGTCGAAAATAAAAATTTATCCCACTCCCGCAATAATCAATAACATTCAAACTTGACATCAGCAACAACATTAAAAATCGTATATATTTTGTGCACTAAAAAATCAATCTAAATATTATATGTATATACATCGATCGTGGCACATGATGGATAAAAAAAAACTCCCCGTGTATTAGGAGATTCGGATTATGTGCTTTTGTTTCAATAAAACTCGGCTCCGCATGGCTGCGAAAACCAACTCTCTGTCTCACTTTAAAAACTTATGATTCACGTATAAATACATATACTATACGTATATGTATATTCTGATATATATATACCAGATTTGTTCATTTAATCCTTTTATATTCGTCGGACGTTATCGATATCTATGTAGGCCGAACATATTAAAAGATGGATATTTTAGATTTTTGTTTTTACGGCTCGCCGCCAAGTGAAAGTGCTTGAACAATTCTTGGATCGGCTTTGCTACCCTCGCGAAATTCCTCTAGGGTGAGTTTGTCGTCGTGATTCTTATCCATCTGATCAAATATCTTGTCTACTCTTTTTTGGGGCGTATTTTCATCCTCTGCGTGTGGCTGTTGTCCCTAAAAAAAAAGATAATGAAAATAAATCATTCGTGACATCTGAGTAATTGAAATTGTCAAATATCACACTATTTTTCAAAATTAAACACTCTCTATCGATTTTTTTTCATCTATACAGCAAAAAATTACTTTATAAATTTAAAATAAAAAAAAATTCTTAAGTAAAATTTGTTTTTTAAAATTTTAATTTGTAATGATGTTAATTTTTTATAAAAAAAAAACCGTGAAATAATTTTTTTTTTCGTCTTTCTTCATATGTAAAAAAATTTTGATTCTTAAAAAATTTTTTTTTTTTTTTTCAAATATCTCAAGAATAAAGTAAAATATCGTAAAAATTTATTCTACATTTTTTATCAGCCATTAAATTATCTATCAATCAACTAGAATAATATTTTTCGTTATTTCACATATTTACCGAGTTATCCAACTATTAATGAAAGAAAAAAAAATATGTTATACGTTTTTTTTTTTACATATAAATGTTTCTTTTTTTCCTTACAACATTTCGTTAAAGAAAAAAACGAAAATTATATTTATTCCAAACATGTTATCATCGTTAAATAAATTTTTTTAGTTGGATATCTTTAATAGATCGAATTAATCTGATAGAAATTTTTTTACCCAGTGTATTAATTGTAAAAAAAAACATGCAGCCAATTACAAATAATAATTTCCCAGTATTATTACATTGAATAATAATTATTGAGTACTACGTGATGCGTGAAATAAACTGTCGTAAAAAAAAAAACCCTCGTTTGTACAATAATTTTAGTCACTTACATAAGAATAACATGCAATGTACTATAAAACTTTAGTCATTGTTTTGCACAATCTTACACTGCAGTTATTGCGACAGAGCCTTGAAAATTTATTCTACACATAAAGTTAAAATTACGACGGATAAGCCTCTACATATTTTTGCTGATGGGAAAAAAATCTTTAAAAACTTTCTTCTTCGTATATATATTCTCAAATATTATTTCTCCTCAACTTTTCAAACTTTTACGCGTATTCACTTAATTTTCCCAATGTCCCGTTAGGCAGAAAAGCTATTATATATATATAAAGTACTTGAAATACAAGCGCAGTAAAGCTCTGTATGTCATCTGAGTGTTTTGAAGTTTCAGTAAAAGTTGATATGAAGCCCGCGCATATTCATATAGACGACAAAATAGAAAAGAAAAACTCACAACCATCTGATAAATCGCATCTACAATATTGTACATCTCGTCACGTGTAATGAATCCATCATTGTCAACATCATAGAGTCGAAAAGCCCCTGAAACATACCGTCAGTTAATAAAATAAAGTTTTTTCGATAAAACAAATTTTTTTTTCAACTTACAGTGTAATTTTTCATCGAGATTCCCTCTTGATGTAACGGAAAGTGCTCTAATAAATTCCTCAAATTCTATCGTACCATCCTGTGACAACGGAACAAATAAATATCGCATAGATAAACACGAAGGAAGAGAGTTTGAGGGGTAGAAAAAAAAAGTTTTCTTACATCGTTCTCATCGAAAACCCTAAACACAAGCGAGGCAAATTTGGATGGGTCTCCTTGCGGAAAGAATTGCCTATAGATCTTGATAAATCCCTGAAACAAGAAAAAAAAAAAAAAAAACGAGAACATTTCAATAATCTTATAAAATCTTAGACTTACTTGCTCAGTCAAAAGACCATCAGGACAATCCTTGAGAAATCCTTTGTGCCTGCGTGTAAAATATATATAAAAAAAAGAATAAGCAAACGAAGATATAAATAACGCTTAAGACGAACAAGAAAAAAAAAAAGACGTCGTTAATTTTCCTCAACAGGGCACTCACCATTGTCGAATCTCCTTCTCTGTGACTATAACAAAGAGAATAACATTTTCAGTTAATTGCCAAGTTAACAATAGGCCAAAGCTAATTTATTGCAGACCCTTGAGAAGTGCAGAGGAGAGTATAACTGATTAGTGGGGGGAAAAATAAATACAAGAGTAGAAGGAAAAAGATTTTTTTTTTCTAAATAAAAAACGACCAAGTTCTATAGGAGTAAATTTTTTAAAACTTAACGCTACTTGACGCTTACATAAATGATACTTGATTAATAAATAACCTAGCTATGGTATAACTAGAGGGTGAATTATAGTTGGAATGAAGCTACATTATCACCGAACCCTATCAGAGGCTACCACTTACCCCCTCGTGTTTGTATGGGCAGCCATGACTTGTGTTTTTCAATTAGTCACACGTTTCTAAAAAATCAATAGTAAGCAGCCTATATTTATTTCTTAAAATTCACTGATTTTACACTAGTATTATTACGTTTAAATAAGTCACTAAATTTTTTACTCTTAATAACAATCACTCAATATTGTGCCAAAAGAGCATACAACAATAATGGAGTATTATTTATATTTAGAATAAATTTTAGGACAGCTAATTCAGATGAAAAAAAAAAATAAATAAATTTCAATATCTTCCTTGAAAATCTTTGTTTCAAAAATAAATTTCAATATCTTCCTTGAAAATCTTTGGTTTTTTGACAATAACTCGATAATTATGCGAGATAATGAAAAATTTCATAGAGGTTAAATAATTTTACATATAATTTACTACAAAAAATGTAAGATGAAATTTTTCGATATTTTGCGTTATTTTTGAGATATTTAAAAAAATAAAAATTTCAAAAAAACAATAATATCTCAAAAACTAAGTAAAATACATAAAAAATGTATTCAACATTTTCGATGTAAAATTGTATGCCCAATCATTTAAGTTCTATGAAATTTTTCGCTATCTGCCATATTTTCTGAGTTATTGCGAAAAATCACGAAAATTGCGAAATCTCTATGGGGTACCCCTTTGAAAATTTTTCACGAAAAAAAAATTTTTTTTTTTATTCCAATTAAAATTCATTTTAGATAAAAACTATACTTATTTGTTAGAGTCAAGAGTTTTTTTTCAACATACGCCCTTTTGGCATTACGCAAAATAGTTTTTTGGGACAGGGATAAAAAACTTGGGCAATTCATCAGAAGAATTTATAGAAAACCCGTGAAACTATACATACATATATACAGCCAAGTTTTTACCAAAATGAGAACCAATTCGAGATGTAATAAATTGCGTCCTTTGTCCAAAGAAAAAAAAAAAAAACAATTCTTCAAGGTCTAAACTTGGCTCGTTTATTTGCCACAACACTAGAGAATTAAATATCTCCAGGGGTATTTTAATCATAAACATAAAATGCTAACCCTTTCCAGAAATTAAAAAAAATTTTTCTCCCATGTCAAACTCATGACAGGTCTTGCGCGAAAAAAAATCGTTTTAAATATATTTCTCTAATATTATAAAATTACAGGGAAACAGCGATGATTTCCGTACATCAGACATCTAGGTTCGAGACTGCGCGATAAAGGAAATAAAAGATCGCGTGACCATGATGATGACAAGCTGCACGTCTGACAGTCTCACTCACTGTGCGAGGTCCCCTTGCGGCGCCTTAGCCATTTTCCTCCCTCATATTATGAGCTTGCCGGGTCCAATTTTTTTATTGTCAATTGTCAGTACCCCCGAGGAATATTAAATATGCAAATGAGAAAAATCTACCCTGGTGAGTGTCAAGAGTAAAAGCGTCAGACATGCAAAAAATAATTCTATATAATTAGACAGGCGTATTTCTTTCTGCACGTATGAATATATCTACACGACCACTCCTACAAACTGATATGCTATAAATTTCAACTCGTTTCAACTTCCTTGAAATAATAGCAGGATGTTTATATATTTAAATTTTCCGACTTTAACTGAGCAACAACACGAGAAAAAAAAAAAAAAACGAAAATCAATAACTGCAAAAATACCTGGCAATCATACTAATTCACACAACCAATAATTACATTGAAAGCTTGCTCTTAAAATAGGTATTTGTGAGGAAGCCAACCCTCAGAGTATATTTAAAAATCAAAAAAACTATATCGCCAAAAAGAAAATACTTTACTTGCTTATATTCTTGATAAGGATGCTAGTTAGAAAAATTTTCTTAAGAACCTTTTTTCTAGATAATAAAATTTTCTACAAAAAACATCTCTTGTAAAAAATTTATATTTTCAATACTTTTAAAGATATTTCAATTTAAAACGGCAAGAAGATTTTCTACCTTGGGTTTATAGACACGTGATACAATAAACCAACTTTCCAACTCATTCGAAGATGAAACAAAGTATAAAAATATTATATCCCATTGTAGAATAACGTACATCAAAGCCTACATTTTCCCAATCTCTTTGTGAAAAAGGGATTTCATTAATTTTCTCGACCTTTGTGGTGAAAGGAATTTAATTATACTCCCTGATGTTGGCTATTGCCTATATGACCCAGTTTATGCCACTACTATTTTTTCCACACCTCTAAATACATCTACCCTCGCTTAAAATTAATTTATGACAATAAATAACACCCCCAGTGAATCTGCTAGTGTGGCAGAGCAATCAGTGCAAGTGTAATATCAACAACCAAGAGGCATTCAGAACGATAAAAAAAACCACTTAGAAAAGACTGTTGCCAAGATAGTAAGAGTGGATGGCAATTGCTGAATATGATTGTATGCAGTGTGCCATCGAATCTCGACATAAAATTGGATCGTAGTCGGGTCAGAAGCGTGATAACAACGTTGGTATTCCCTTTTTCGTCATTATTCAAACAGTTTTTTTTTTCGTATTTTTCCCATTACCATTTGTTGGCCATTTTATCTCTCTTCCTATTGGTTTTTAAATATCGTACGTTATTTTTTTTTTTATTTTTAGTGATTTCCACGATTATAATTGCTTTTATGCCGACAGAGCCTCACCTTTAATATCCTTTCTGAAGACTGTTAAAGGATAAGGATCTCGGTATAAGGATCAGTTTGTCAATACTGATGCAATTTTGAATGGTGATGAAATCTCATAGAGAAAATCTTGACAAAATTCAATTAATTTGATAAATGACAATAGATTTTTCACTTTGCTGTACATTTAAAGGTCGTTGGGTTGGCAGGTGATATATAATGTTGTGAAAAATAAGAAAATTGGACAGAGACGTGACTGTTAAGAGAAAATGCAGGCATCTAGACGTGTAAACGAGTGGGCCCTCGTTATAAGAGGTAAACTCGACCCACATCGCGATCCTTCGTCCCTTCATAAAAGCTTAAAAGCTCGTTTATTCGTGTCTATACACACTTTATGTAACACAGATCCGTAAAAGAAGAAGAAGAAAAAACTGGCCCCAAGGGCTCGCGGCTATTATTTGTGCTTTTTTTCTGTTTCCTCATCGTCAGTAAAGTACTTTGTGCCTATACTAATTCTATTATGGGTTATATGAAAATTTCTGGTCCAGCGGAGAAGTCAAGAGCTGCATAAAAGTATAATAAAGGAGGGTGAAAAGACGGGCAATAATATAATAGAAAAGTTTTCTTATTTGATAAATCAGTGTATCATTGATATCAATGTTATCAAATAGAGCAGTAAATTGCAAAAAGGACCTAGTTAGAATGTGTTTACTCGACTTGTTACTTTCATTAGTTTCAGCCTCATGACAAATATCACAATTTCAGCTTAAATGAAGCAATATATCGCTTCACTAATGCCGAGAGGGTGTATAATATATATTTTTCTCGTTAATATTTTGATAACTCGCTGAATAATTGAGATAAAAAAAATATTATCAAAGTTAAATGACGGGAAATTTAATTCTTTTTAAAAAATGTAGAATAATTTTTTTCCATATTTTACTTTGTTTTTGAGATAATTAAAAAAATAAAAATTTTTTTAATTTGAAAATTTTTTTCAAAACTGCGAAAAAAAAAATTATTTATACAAATATAATTTTTCAATTTCTAAAAATAAACTGTTTGATATTTCAAGAAGAAAAAAACAATTTTTTATTCTGGAAATTTTTCAAAAAAGTATATACCTCTTAGAAATATCTATCCAAAATGATAGAACATTAAATTTCCTAAAAAAAAATATTAAATCAATTTTTGTTATATTTTGCATTGTTTTTGAGATATCTTAAAAAATAGAAAAAAAAAAAATTTCAAAAACTAAAAGAAATAGAAAAAACTGTATTCAATATTTTTTATAGGAAATTTAATTCTACATTATTTTACTTTAGTAATATTTTTTGTTATTTTTCATATTTACCGAGTTATCGTTAAAACTGAGAAAAAATAATGAAAACTGTACAATTATTGAAAATTGCTCCTTGAGAAATTTTTATATCTCAACCCAACAACCTAAAACTCATTCTAGATACCATATAACATGAATGAAACATCCTAAGTAACACGATATTTCTCCTTTAATCCTATTTATTCCAATGTAAACCTATTTATTTTTCTCTACATCCTCCAACTATTACTTCAATTTTCTTTTTTTTCCCCAGCATAAATATGCATTAAAAAAAACTCATTTTCTACATAAACTCATACAATTATGCGCCATGAATTTATCCTGAATGATACTCTAATGTCTATAACAAGCCTCTCCGTAAATCCTTGTTATGCACGTGGTTTAAACCAGTTATAACTCCTATAATTAGTCCTCTTACTCAATTGTCCAAATTGTCTGCCCATCTCCTGTCTAGTTCCGACTTTAAAAATCAATCAGGAAATCCATCAACTAGATGCAGCTGTCAGCATATGAGTTATGTCATTATCTCGTGCGCCTAGCTACTTTGTTAGCCATCACTACATAACTATAATCCTAAATCCAAAACTATGTTCAGTATGTCTGAATAGATTCAATGAAAAAATAGCTAGTGATTTTTAAACACCTGAAATATAATGCCAAGTTTGGATACATTCATTATATAAGTCGATATGGGAAAGTGTAAAGCTACAAGGGGAATAGCAGACAGAAATGAACTCAGGCATCGATCTGAATGCGTTGTATAGGTCTCGACTAACGTGCATGAAATAAATAATAAATACGATAAAAGTGGATATGTGCGAACAGAGACACAATTGCCAATGAGAGTAGTATAGCTAGCTCTAACTGTAAAACAGGCCGTTTCCACTCTTGTCGCCCTCATTTTTTCCAATTATTTACAAACTTAATATTTTTTTTTCCCCCTCTACAACACACACTGATCAAAACTTTTGAAATTTTTCAATAATGCAACAGTAGTTTCACATGTGTGTGTCTAAAAAAAAATCAAATGTGACTTTTTAAAACGAGAAAAAAAGTTTTTTACTGCAATGACACATCTGGGAGAATAATTGTGAGCTTTAAGAATTTATTTCGGTCGCAATTGGAATTTTAAATTGAAAATTCTTAATTTGACATGATTTTTCAAGGGGCAAAGTTAGTTGGATGATATAAATCAGACATTTGAGATTAGTTTTCCATTCATAAATGAAAGATTAATATAAAATACTTACAATATGTGTCAGTGGTTAAGCGATCGATAGTGTCCTGCTTGAGTTTGCTGTTTTTCTTTCCCATTTTTACTGGCACTAGATCGTCCTCCTGCCTCCTGTCTTTTCTCTCTCGTTACTCTATATTCTTTCTAACTACTACTCTCTGAGCAGTTTGCACACACGACCTGTGCAAGTTAATTTGCGTTGTACTATTCTTTTTTTTTACCGTTGTCCGTTCATTTTCTTCCTTTACAATTTATCTACTTGATATATCCAACGCTACCTGTACCTGCGTATTTTAGAAACAAAAATTCGTATTAAAAAATTATTTAATATCATAGTTTTATCGACTAGAATTCAATATATTGCTCAAAAGATAGTTTTTTTAAATATATATACGATTCAATTGAATTCATGTGGAGTGATATAGAGACTGAGAGGCAAAATAAGTGTGTGAAAGTTTAGTAAGTAAAATTTGAAAAACTTGTCGTTCCGCATGGCTAACAACATCCATACATATATATATATAAATCTTCAACGTCTAGTTACATATACTCTTCCGAATGAAATAGAGAAAACTTACGAGTAGAATTTTTCACAAGTGTCGTTTAAATTGAATTTTCTTTGTTTTATTTCCCTTGAAAACAGACTGAGATTCGGATCATTATTTAAGTCGTATCTCTGTACTTGGACAACTGGTTTTTTTTCGGATTCGACTCGTCTAAATAATCAGCACCTTGTCGCATTCGTCTCTCTGTAAAAAATAGTGAAATATATGTAAAAAGAGCAGTTGAAAAAAATAAAGTTTTTTAACAGAAAAACAAACAAGTCAAATTACAGATAAATTCAAAGAGAAAATCTACTTTGTATTCAAGTCTCAATGTAATCTCCATTAGTCCAAGATAAATAGCTTGAAAGTTTGAACCAGGCGCCTCTAACTCTTCTCTCTCTCTCTCTCTCTGGGCCACCCAACAATTATTTTACAATTCACGTCTTTTAAGCAAATATAAATTACCTCACCAAATATTAAATTTTATATTTAATCATCAACAATATGGCGAGGAAAGCTACACACATGTGTTTTAGGATGAGAACCTTGGAAAAAAAAAACAAAAACGTGGGAAAGATAGGAAATAGGTGGTGAAACGTGCACCAAATTTCTCGCCCTTGGCCCATTACCCAGACCTCGACCGCGTACGTGTGACTTTTTTCTCGCTATTCCTCTCGGAAAATAAAAAACTAATATAAAACAAATAAATATTCACATGATAACGTGTCAAAAAAAAATTTTTTTCTTCTCAAAACTTAAAAATACTCCGAAAAAAAAAACATTAAAAAAAATCTACAATCAAGAAATTTTACCCGAAATGTTGAATCTCTTGATTTATGACGGAAAAAAATTTTTTCTCTCCTTAAAAAATAAAAATAATCCGAAAAAAAAATTCACAAAAAATCTAGAATCAAGAAATCTTACGTTAAAATTCAATCATTCAATTTATGGCACTGAACAAAAAAATTTTTTTTTCTGCCCTTAAAAATTAAAAATACTGAAGTAAAAAATCTAAAACCAAAAAATCTTACCTAAAATTTCAATCCTTTGATTTAAAATTGCAGAATTTTAATCAAATATCATGAATGAACAAGATATATTGGCATTCAAAGTGACGAAAGATTCAGATAATCAGGTTGAAACATTGAAAATCGTATGTAAAACAACAGTGAATGAGTGTACATAAGCGTTGATGAGTATTAAATTAAATGACAGTAAAGTTTTCATTCATAAATGATCACCAACAGAAGACAAGCTGGCTTTTATTGCACTATCCATCCGACTAGACAGAATAAAAGAGCGCGAGTTGATAGTGAAGTTGCGGCCCCCGGCGTCAGACTGACTCGTGTATATGAGCTTTTGCTCAAGCCCAGCAGCATACTGGTGGTGCGAGGGTAAGCATACTGCGCAAACGCTCACAAATTTTCAACACTTGCAATTGACAAGTAGATAGAAACAAAACCCTCGTGAGTACATACCTAAAAACATCAAATAAAATAAATAATTTTCCATTTCTAGCCTCTAGACACCTAAAATAGCTTTTCATATCGCCGAGAAAACAATAAATACGCCAAGCAAGGTTTTATCTACAAGCTCACTCAGCAGGAGATTCATTCGATAAGACGATGACTGACGTAAATATAAAGTCATCACGCACATGTTTATATTCGTACAGGGGTAATACATGTACCTGTAGGCCAGCGATGCTTAATGTGACCTGCGTGGCCTTGCTATTGGCTGCCAGTTGAATGGATGAGGTCATAATACCAGCGGCGAAGCTATGGATACCTTGCTATTATACTTCAACTATGTCCAAAAGTCCACATATGATGAGTTGATGACATTCGATCGAACGTATCCTTCACTCAAAAGCCGACAATCATTGGATATCTTGATAAAAAGATATGAAAACCATCATAAACACCTGAAAAAAAAAATAATATTCGGTTATTTTAGCCTAGCAGGCTGATAAAATCTTTACGAATTTCTGTCGAAAATACGTGTATGGACATGCTAGATGTTACAAATCTTGATTTTGTGAGGTCTACTTTCCCAACTTTGAATCTTTACACATATACAACCACAGACAAAAATTTCTGCCGGGGGATAAAACCAGGATTGCGAGATCAAGTCAGTTGACTGGTTTTTGCAGGTGCGCTCAAGTATCTCTGTGTGCTAATTACAATGTGAATTGCTTTTAAATGACGAAAAGAAAAGAGTCAGATGATAACAAGCGGATAAACTGACCTCATTGCGCGAGCAGGGTCGTTTGAATCGAAGAAAAGAGCGGATTTTTTTTTAACCAACCACACAGATTAAAGGACATGATAAATCTAGCATTTATGTATCAAGTTGCAAGAATAAACCTCGAAATATAATGTTGATAGCTTGAGCCAAGACTCACACGCGATCTCTCATTTTTATCAAAAAAAAAATAAAAAAATGTCGTTTACCTTTTTACCAAAAAATTCCAGTTTATAATCACATTGTTTACAAATCAATGACTGATTATTCAATCGCTATTGCATGACTGGATGTATTATCTATCCACTTTGATGAGATGATCCAATCTGCGATACATCCATATATAAAAACGAGGGTCAAAGATGAAAAGAAAGTATGGCAAGTCGAGCTTTCGTATAGTACTAGAGGTCTCAAGATATTGGGATTTTATTCTTCACTGACTTGACCTTACAATGAAAAGCTTGACTGCCTATTTTATAAGCCCGTGACTGGATATTTTTTTATCTACTTGCCAGCAGCACCATCACTCTGCAAAAAATCACAAACAATTACTAAAACTCATTCATTTATCCAACTAAAAAAAAAAACATCATTTATTACTCTACTCATCAAGTCAAGTGTTAAATAAATAATTACCCTCTTATTTTACTCTTAATACCAGCATTATTGTCATATCAAAGCTTTCCGATCTGTACCCACGCCAAGCTGACTTGCTCCGATAAGAAGAATTCCATGGGAAAAATTGTGCCGCAGAATTTTATTGCCCGGATCTTGATCCTAGATAAATGGATGAAAACAAGGCACCCAAGATTAAGCTTGGGTTTAAGCAGTGAATCTAATCATTGATGACATACAGAGGATGGTTATAAAAAATTCAATTACCTTGACGATGGCATGAAACATTACGTGTATAATGTATACTCGGTATAATTGACGGGGGTGGGCAATGTAAAAGAAGGAGCGGTAGAATTCTCATGGCCCAGAGGGTCTTCTCTGCAGATGCCGGCAAAACCTACCGCATATCGACCCACCAACGCCCACTCAACGTGCGCTTTCAGCTCCTCTCTGCACATCCTCCCCTTTAATCTCTATTGCCACTACCCAAAATGCTTCTATGGTTAAAATTCGAAAAGTACATGAGAGAGAACGCGCGAGTATAGTAGCCCTTGTTAAAAGCACTCGTGCAATTTCCGCATTTATCTTTGCACACGTCGCGATAATTGCATTATTTCCACGTGTAAAATCATTTAAATCTGCGTAAATAAATCTTCTGCTTATTCATCGCACCTCTGTCATTTTAATTTCATTAAAACGAACATAATTAACGTCAATTATACATAAAAAAAAAGTGTTATCTTTTTCCTAAAATAATAACCGTGGTAACAACGGTGTTAACCGTTTGATAATCAAGGTTAATGATTAATTAATTAGAGTCAACAATATCTGGCAATTATTGTGATACTCTGTTAAGATGCTTTTGTCATCCCTTCCTCTCTTTATTATCCGCTTTAATTCTTACTTGGCTTGGTTGCCAAATTTTAAGCACCTCATCTCAAAATCTCCCTCGATCATTTACCACTTTTATCTAACCACTCGATTCATCATTCAAAACTGATTATCATTATTTTTCATATTTTATGCCTCGTATTTATCTGTACACACAAATAAAACGATATCTAGCTATAGCCACGTTGTAACGTAGATTGACACTCATTGTGTGTGTGTGTCTTTCAGTCTATTTAATTCTGTACACACTAGACACTGGCTCGCGCCATGTGTCCGGGTGTGACGACAGCAGTGGTTGGTGGAGTTGTGGTAGTTGTAGGCCGTGCAATGGGTGACCTCTTGACAGGTACTCGCCGACTTTCTCGTGCTGCCTTGCCCCAGGGCCATTGCAGCGTACGAATAAGAGTATTTCGAAAATCCTCAGAAAATAGACAGTAGATGTAAAATGTTATTGAGTAATTAGTGACTTCAAGTAGATTTGCCAGAGCACGAAATACCTGAAAAAAGAGATTTCAATGTTTAATAGAGAAAAAAATATTCTAGCATTGTTGGAAAAATAATTAAAGTGATACCTGGTAGGGGAACATGCTCAAATTGCGTTCATTCAAAGTCACATTGAGTATAACCATTGGACTGACACAGACGAGAAAGAGAATACTGGTGCTGCCAAGTAGTAAAATTAATCTGCGTTCTTCAGCAAATGTTCTTGTATCTTCATCACCATTGCTAACAGTCCTCGATAGTGTCATTCTGCGTCGTCTCTCGCATGATCTTCGGTAAACAATCATGATACGAAGGTTGAAAGCAGCCAATAGAATCGTGGGAGCAACTTTGAAAACAATTTCCAGCACAACTTTGTATATCTAGAGGTGAAAAAACACAGGTACATGATTAGAAACATAGTATGAGAGTTAGTTAGATTGAAATTCACCTGATAAAACATTGAATGCATAAAAGATACGTTGTCGCGCTTTTGGTAGATGCGAGGACCGTAGGGTGATATGAGACAGCTCGTTATCTCTCTGCGAAACACAGTAGGCAAATAGACGAGGAAGGTTGCTAAAGGTATCAGAGTGACTGTCAAATGAGGTGGTCCACATAGTGGACTCGTGTGCTGACCCGGGTGACACACGCTCACGTAACGCTCGACCGTTAGGGCCAACAACATCATTACTCCGACACCTGAAAAATTCAAAATTCCATTAATTCCTAAGAGTATTATGATGATGTCGTTGAAAATATTATAGTCAATTTACCGAGACAGCCATTGCCTAAAAACAACTCCAAGTGAGCGTGGTAAAATGCCTGTGGCCAATTGTTCCATTTTCCGGTTTCTTTGTGAATCAACACCCTCAAGGCAAAAGGAATACAAAAAAGTATGGCGAGCAGGGCTGCTGCTGAGTATCCTGCAACATAAAAGTCATGTGCGTAAAAATTTTATACGTAATCGAGGATTGTAAAAAATATATTCAGCTGTATGCCAGTGATATATTTCTTTATATATACTCTGACGGTTTTAGGCATTACTCTTCTATATACCTGATGTTTGTTGCCGCGCAAAATAGTCAGCCAAAATGTGTACATATTGCCCGTCAGGGTATATATGTAAGAGAGGTCTTGAAATATTTTTTATTAATGCAATATCAACAGAGGTTTGTTTGAATTTATGTTTTGAAAAATGGAGAGAAATAATTTCAGTAGTATAACCTACGTTGTGTCAGCCAAACGAGATTAATGTATTTTTTTATATTTAATTATAAGTTTAACAATAAATTTTAGAATGTTTGATAATAAAAGAAAAATAATAAAATAAAAATATACCAAAAAAAAAACCATTCATACTCGTGTAAAAACTTTTTTCCGAAAATTTTTTTTTTTTCTATCTTAGCTATCTTTCATATTTACCAAGTTATCGTGAATAAATCGAGAAAAAAATATCACGAAAACAGTAAGATTCCCAATAAGGAATACCCTTTTCAAAATTTCTATCTAAAAAAAAAGTTTATGCCAACAACCTTTTAGCATTACTGACGGGATATCTTTAATACATCAGAAAAAAAATTTTATATCAATTTTTTCTGATGTAGGGGATGAAATTTCGACTCTCTAGCGGCATGATACAGACAACAGATGTCAAAAAACTTTCTACCCTGTCTGGCTTGGTATAATAGCTTGACGTTGCCGGCTGATAAGGCAGAAAATTCACCCCCTCTGATACCGTATACCAGCAGTTCAACACTCGCAATTGGTAAATAAATCAAATCAGAGAGAATTTTCGTCGATCAATTTAACAATAATTCAATAACCAAATTTATATCCCAAAGGTCAAATTAATCTTTCACAAATTTCACGAATGTTCCAGTAAATTTAACACCCCATATAACATATACCCCTATACATATAACACAGCCATTTGAAAAACCACACTATGCATTATTGGCGTTAGGGGCCTTCCCCAGGGTGTATTCCTGTTGTACTACATGGAGAATTGTCCGAAGAACCTCGCTGGACAGGGTAACTGTCCAGATCTTATCCCATTCGTCCGCAGAAAAATGAGAGACGAGACAAAATAACGAGAAATTATGTTAACTTACAGCGAAGTTGGATTTTTCGAGATTTTTTCCGGACTCTTGGGGCCTTTCCCTAAATGTAGCCCTGTTTCACTCGATGAAAAATAGTCACGAAAGTTTCCCTGCCCAACAGGATACTCGAAATCTTATTGTACTCGGCCGCAGAAAAATACGCAACAAAAAAAAATGTCAAAAAAATAAATTTTTACAAAGTTAGATTCCTCAAAAAAAAAAAAAAAATTTCCGCACTTATACATCATCGAGTTTTCTGACTTTTTTAATAATCTTCACAATGATTATCAATATATATTTCAGAGCGGGGAGGGGGTAAGGTTCTTTTTGTTTAAAAACTTTATCATAGGAAGGGGATATGTGCGTGAAAAAATTTTTTAGGCCTTTGTTTTCTACTTTCTACGTAATAGCTAACACTGAACGATATCCTATAACCTCCATCAATCTTTTTCTCGGTTTTTTTCCCCCCCTCCGTCAAGAGGATCAAATTAGCATATGATAATCGAAGCAGCATATTTTTCCAGCGGCAATACATGTGCATATCATGCGTAATTCAAAATCGCTTGAAAATCTATAAAAAAACATGAAAGAGAGAAAAAAAAAATACAATATAACCATTATTAAAAACATAATAAAATAGACCTGGGTAAAACTGTTCTACCTTCTTAAATCTCATGCTCATATATATTTACCGAAAAAAACTCGGATTAGTTGAATGAAAATTTTTCTCAATTAAATTTTGATTGGTGCCATAAATTCATATATATCTAAGAAGCGGCTAATTCTAGTATAATAAGTCGCATTTGAGTTTTACTACCGGCTTTATGGTTGTGTGTAGTAAGGATAGGACGGAAAAAAAATAAATATAAATAAAGTATACTGTTTCAGGTGTAAAGCTAACAATTTCCACATTGCGTCTTTATTGGTGGGCCTGCTGCCTCCGTTTCATCAAGCCGTCAGACGTCATATTTCTTCGTTAATGCCTTCCTCTCGCCTTTCCATCCTTCCTTTGCCCCTGCACAGTCTCCATCACACGCTCCTTCATCGTTCTCATAATGCGCCAGTAGAACGACGTTATTGCGATTCTTTTTGTCGTCCAGAGAATTATAACCGAGAGAGTAGGTCCTCTGTCGTCGTTGAACAATATATATAACTCGAGACATAAGAATTAGAGGGAGAGATGAATTCCCAGGGATAAAAGAGCAAATGAAGGAAAACAAGGAGCAGGAGATAACACACGCATTCAAGTATAAAAGTACTAGGAGTGTGGTAAACCTGTTGATGGGCAAAATATAACGAAGCATTGTGGCATCAGTGCTGTTATATCGAGCTCTATGAGATTCAGAGGGCTTGCAGGATAAGCCATAGGCATAGATCAGCTATCTTAACTGCGCTATCTATAATGTTGCTCCTTCAAGACCGGCATTTACTCGCGTTCTCCACCGTGGAATTAATTCAGCGAGGAGTGGCTAAAACTTATCTGATCAAAAGCCCAATGAAAATAAATCGATAAATCAGGTAATTGGAATAACAAAGAAAAAAAACCACACAAATTTTTCCCTGATTACACATCGTGAGAGGTAAAAATCCGAAGAATCGAGCAGTAACGAACCGTGTACTCAAGACTGATGCCGCATCATCACCCCCACCTCGCCTGCAACCCTGTTAAGAATAAAAAAAAAACACCCCTGAATTTTTCATAATCATTTATAATACAAATAAAATAACTATCGACTGTTATTTCAATGAATTAAAAAATCTAAATAAAAAAAAAATCATGATATTTTGAAGAGAAAATTTTTTATAGCGCAATAAAATGTATAACATAAATAAAATTTATGGATGAGAAAAAGAGTTTGTGTATATGTCTGTGCATGATGGCAGCGAGTTGCGAAATGGAAAGATTTTCGTCACGAGGCCTTATCGCATCCGTTGATGTTATTCAACATCATGCCATTCTTGCTCTCTGCTCGTTTGCTTTTCGAGTAGTCTCAACTCGTACGACGCGAGTGCTGATGCACCACAATGAGCTACACATATATATGTATATATATTACACCCCTGTTCAAGAGAGAGCTTGCTCCACCGAGAGCGAGGGCACTCGCATACGAATGGCGTGATCTAACCCGAGCGCCAGACGCAAGGAATCTTCGGACTTTGAAAAATCGCGAGAAACTGTCAGGGGAAATGGTACGGTATAAACAAGAAATTGCTGGATTAGTCTGAGACTGACTTTTTTTTACCCTTTCTGCCTCACAGTTATAAAAATCGCAGATTTTCCGTCTTAATCAACACAAAAAAATTTATAAAAACAAAGATTAAATTAACGAAAAAAATTCATTTTATCTGTAAAATCATTAAAAATAAATCTTTTTTCGAATTAAATAACCAATTAACGTGGAAAAAATTTTATAATTGCAAATAATTCAAATAATTATTCACGAAATATATCTGCTTGATTTTAGAATTATTTTAACTTATTTAAAGCTATAAAAAAAAAATTTTCAAGTCAATACAACAAAATCATAATGAAAAAACTCAAAAAAAAAATTTTTTTTGACAAAATTAACACTTGATTTTCAATTAATTTCAACTGATCTCAGACAAGGAATCTTTTTTTAAGTCTACAAAATGCCAAAACCATGAAAAAAAAATTTTTTTTCCAGTTCCAACTGATGAATCAATTTTGGTACTTGATTTTCCGACAAATTCCAACTAAATTCTCGTTGCATAAAGATTAATTTGTTTGAACTAGAAAAAAAAAAGAAGTTTAATCTCCCTGATCGACAACTGCTGTGTTCTCATCATACAGCCGAAGAGTAGCAGCTGTTGATTAGTGGAGAAAAGCTTTGATCGCGATGAATATTGATCAGGTGGTATACGAGCTTTGGCTGAAACCTCTGAACAGTGTGTATCTAACAAGACTCCTGCTGGCATGACCATTATTGGAAATTCCGTGGGAAATTTTAACGACGAAAAAATTTTATAGCAAGGACTTTGGTATGCGTAGCATCGTGTTGTAAAAATACGTGTCACAATATAAACCTTATAAATATTAAAATGACGTTCATATGCATCTATCGTGTGTGTGCATGTGTGCACAAAGCCCTTGCAGACAGAATTTTCTGTGTCGCGCAATTCAACAATTCCCAGCAGAGTTTGAAATGCAATAGAATAAAAAAAAAACCTCACGTGTAATAATCACCATTATAACCAATAATTAAATCTAAAAACTGTTAGAAAAACAATTGAAGTAAACACCCCAGTTGTAAATCTTGTCTTGGAAAACACGAAACAATTTCTGAATTCACTGCACTCGAATAAATCACTATTTCCCAACTCTTATTTCCCCTTCTCACAGTCTTCTGTAAAGTAATAAATTGTGTTTGTGCAAAAAAAAAAAAAAAATATACCATACACACATATATACAACGAAGAATAAAGAAAATGAAAAACAAGAGAAAAATTTATCGTGTATATTCTGAACGTGTCTTGCGCAGAAATCCTGCGGAAAAAACTTTAGAATGTATATTAATTGTAAATTAAAAATCAATATTACAAAAAAAAAAATTTTTGCATATATTTTTCTGCACTCCTATCCAAGTAAAAACATTGCAACCCTATCATCACGCATATAAACAATTTTTCCCACTGAATGACTTTTTATTTCCGCTCTACTTATTTTAATATCTCTCTTTCTTCCCATCCAAAGTGTTGAAGAATGTGTGCGCAAGAAAATAAAGTGGCCAAATGGATTTAAAAATATGTCATCGTCGTGGTTGTCGTCGCGTCACAAATCTACTAGGTTTGCAGCTCAATGTGTCATTGAAATTTAACCATGACAAAATAATATTGGAGCGTGAGCCGAACGTTTTGGAGACTAGCACGCGATCATTTATCACTATGATTAACTAAATTTTATTTTTAGTGCATAATAGACAGAGTGTAGCGGCCTCGACATGGAAGCCCAGTCACAATTGTTTACATGCACGACACGCATCGCTGTGCTTTCCGCAGCTTGCTCACAAACACACGATGGCTTTATTAGCTCACCTCGAGAGAGAAAGACCAAAAGACTGCTACAACTAATTCGGATTAATTCGCAAGAGAATCTAGCCAATACTCAAACCCTTTTCCTCACTTTATATCCATGTATATACATATCAAACCCGCGCGCATTTCCTTGGGCAGTCTTATACCCTCCGCCAAAGAGCAAACATGGCAGAGACGCGAGGAAAGAGGATCATCAAAGCTGCAGACGAGACTCTCGGGAGAAAAAGTGATGACCAGGAGGTTTTTTTTTCCCCCTGCTTTTACGTCTCCAGCATTAATTGGATCCCGGCCAGATTAAGCTTGGATTAAATGTCAGGAATTCCAATGACTTTCAGCTCCTCAATCTAAACACCGCGCACACTTGAGACTTGAGAATTTTTCATCTAATTAGACGGAAAAAAATTTCTTTTCAACGATTACATCCCCCCTAAGTATTATAAATGATAATTTGTAATAATGAAAATAATAAAACGTGAGGAGTATCTGGATAAAATAGCCCTGGACAATGGAAACTCTCGAGCGAATCCACTTTAAAGCGTGTGCATTTACTCGACAAACGTGAGATGAGTTGGCGCGCTCTACCGCAGTGATATATCCAATCACTCGGAGCCATTTCGAGTGGATTAGTTGGACTGTATGGGTTGGACTTACCCCTCATGTAAATGTAAGCAGTGCCTCGCATGTTTCTTCGAGTGAGGACAATGAGGTTGAGGATATTTCCAATGATTCCCAAGCAACAGATGGCAGGAAGGACAATTCCATAGCTGATACGTCGGAGTGAAGCAGTTCTTGGATCCTCCAGATTCTCAATGTCTTCGAGGAGCAGGCAAATGCGTGCCTGCGAGTCACTAGCATTGCCGGGGTCAGTCATGGTGGCGGAATTTAGTGGCTAGTAGCGACCACCTGTGTCCATGTCTGCATCCATGTTTCTCTCTAGCACGTTGCTGAACGTGGCCAGTGTTCCGATGCTTTAGGACTGTTGTAGATACAATTTTCGGCCGTCTGCCGTGTACTCATGATTGCACGTAATTCGAATTAATCGTCGCGGCTCTGCCAGTTGAAAATTTCTCGTCATTTGCGTGTGTGGACGTGTGTGTGTATAGATGTGATATCACGAGAAAAGTAGTCCAAGTCAACGCTCTGCCGCACGTTCACCGCATCATTCGACATTCGACGCTGGCTTCAGTTTTAATAGACACGCTGACGGGAATTCCATCTACTTCGTCGCTTGGCACGCCGGCAAAAACGAGAATGTGAATATTTGAATGCTCGGACATGAAATTAATCCAGTCTTCTTTCTGAATAACATCTCGTGCATGATTTTATCTCGTTTTCTGTAAACAAAAAAAATTAAAATAAATTAATAAAACAAATTAAAAAATATTAAGTATTCCGAGCATTGAAACACCTGACTAAAAAAAATATTCAGTAGAAAAAAATTATATTACATTAAAAATAATCGGCCTTTTCTTATTTTTTTATTGAAAAAAAAAATAAATAAATAATAAAAACAAAAATAAAACGTTGAAAAATTTAAGATACTAAAAAATACAGATTGTTTTTTATTTTTTTCTCAAAAGCAAAATGTTAAAATTATAGAATTATAAATATCAATAGTTTTTTTTTTTATTTGAATTATTATTTCAACATATCTCGTGACTAAAACCAAAATGACGTATTGGCAAAGAATTGAGAATGTTTTACTTGCTAATATCTTTGATAGAGAAACGAGCTAAAAAAATTTTATTGAAGACCTTTTTTTATAGATAATAAAATTCTCAATAAAAAAAATTATCTTAAAAAAAATTTCTATCTTCACTAGTTCTAAAAATATATTGATTTAAAAGCACAAAATAATTTTGTATATCTTCAGACACGCGATATATCCAACTAATCTATCAAGTTTTGATTAAATTATAAAGAGTATTTTAAAAACCAACTTTTTACTGAACGATAAAAATATTTATATTTTTATATTCACGATAAAAATATCTTTATAGATTGAGTTTAGAGTTAAATTAAACGCAGACTGAGCCTTGGAATAAATTACACTGTGTGGTTGTGCTGGCCAATGCAATTATTGATGCATGTTTTTATGCAAGAAGTCACTCAATTTTCTTAATTGTACTATATTAAAGTTAATTAACAGGCCAAGAGACATATTACATCGGGGGGTATATACAGAACGTCAATAAAGTCAATAAAGCCAATTATAACGAGAGATTCTATACTTGATAGCGGTGCTATGAATGTTGATCGAATTTCTCTGTCACTTTTTTTTTACTCCCACTGATGCTCTCTTGTATAGTGGTAGTACCTACTGCAGTAAAATTTATCCGTGAAAAACAATTTCAAGCGTTTTATCATGTCGTGCATGTTTTAATTAAATGTCCGTGCAATTTCTGTCGTGGATCAAATCGATGAGTGTCATGAGACACGGGTGAAACTTGACGGAACATTGCGCGACGAGATGTCACGATGCATGATGGTATTTTATGTATATCGCGAGTGGTTGATTCGTGTCTCGCTGCAATAAACTCGCGCAATTGATGGTTAAGTTAGTTAGATGGTGAAAAAAAAAATTTACACGATGATTATATTCACAGTTGAAGGCGAATGTAAAACCGCGGGGCCATTTGTGGACACCCGAATGGCATTTAAGAGCCATCTGACCGTGTGTGGGTCCCGGGTGAGAGTCAATGGTGGTCTGACCATTCGTGCTACCGTGTTCAAATTACTTTCACGTGAAATATGACATTGTACACATTTTGCAAATTATTCTCGACCCCTTAAATCAATTTGCTGTTTTGAAATGTCCTTATGTGTCGAGGTGTCCAGTGACAATGGAATAAAAAAATAATTTCATAAAAAAATTGGTGAATAAAAACATAGATACATCACGTCAGTAATATCAAAAAAACTTTTGTTTAAGAAAATATACGTTTAAGATATTTGATGAAAAAAAAAAAAAATTCGGTCTATTTTTTGAAAGAAGTATATAATATCCTTGGTAATTTCACAGTTTTCATGATTTTTTTTTTAATTTTTGCTGATAACTCGATAACTAAGCGAGATAATAAAAAACGTGATGAGAATCAAATTATTGGCAATTTCATCCTCTACAAAAAATGTAGAATAAGATTTTTTTATATTTTGCTTCGTTTTTGAGATATTTTGAAAAATAAGAATTTTCAAAAACCTGTAATAACTCGAAAACTGCAAGAGATAGAAAAAAAATTGTGTAGTTTTTTGTAGATAATTAGACCCTAAATCATTTGACTTTTATAATATTTTTTATTATCTCATTTATTTACCAAGTTATCGTGAAAAAACCGGAATAATCATGAAAATTGCGAGATTTCCAAGAGGTACCTCTTATGAAAATTTGACGGAAAAAAATTTTTTTTTAATCTCAACCAAATGATTAAAAAAACATTCTAAATACAAGTACTACTAATTGTTTTTTAGTTTTACGACGTTTTGATTGATAGAAAAACTTATATTTTATTTTATATCCATAAAATTTTTCCATAAAATTTTTAAATTAAACTTTTTTACAATGAAAAAATTTAATCAACTCTTAACTATAGGACTTTGAAATCCATTTTGATGTTTAAAATTGGAACGCATAAATATATAAAAGTCCTTTTGAGGACAAAGAGTGTTGAGTGAATGATTTTAAATCTGTTTTACATTGTAACACAATTTTCCACATTCTACAAAATAAAACTGGCCAAGTTTAATCTAAATTTTAACTCGTGTTGATTTATATTAATTGAAACAAAACAACAATATTTGTATAAGTATAAAGATAAAAAGTATTGAAATAACCAGTGAAATAAATTGCAATGCAGAGAGATAAGGCACAAGTGACTTGCTATCTACAACCTCTCTTCTTCCTCCTTTTATTATTTTACTTAGCAAAATTAATGTCCCATATAACAAACAAGTAAATTGCGAGGTTATTTCAGAAACGTGGCCAGCTGTTTTCCTGGCCTTGGATATGATGATGGGAAAGTTTGAAGATGGGGCAAAAAGACACGAAGGATAACCTTTATATAAGCTCCGGAAAATTCGCCAAATCCATTAGGAAAAAAACAAGAAACAAAATCCAACAAAAAACTTTAATTGCCAATTATTTAAATTTTAAAATATTACACCACTCTTCTAATAACCATAACACACTGTCACAAACGAAAAAAAAAAATTTTTTTTTCATAAAAAAACCCACAGAAAAATCCCTTTAAATTTAATAACCGTTCTATCTCACAAAAATATAACAAAAAAACAACATCCACGGGTATAATACTTTTCTTCTTTTTCTAAACTAAATTTTATTCGGCAATTTCCTGCAAGAGTGAATTTTTTTCCACATCAACTTTACGACAATGAGGCTATTTATTTATCCGCGAGTCAGAAATCGCCTCTAATGGCCCGAAAATCCCTGAAGACTTCTGAATAGGATCATGAATATGTCAGGAGCAGAGAGAAAACCCGTATTTTTCATCGTTCCAACGGGAAATCGTTCTATTTACGCCTCTGTAAATAATCATAAGCTACCGTATTCTAAAACCAAAAAAAAACGTCGACGAGAAATCACCATCATCATAAAATAACAAAATTTTTACCTGGTATTTCAATTTTTTTTTTCTTCCAACAACTCATAAATAATTTAAACCTAGTCCTTTTTCTTTGCAACACACATCAAATTAAACACTTAAATTTTTAAGAACGTGACAAACTAATAAACTTTATACCACACGTTTAACACCCACTGAATATAATATAGCGAGGAATTGCGCGGGGTCTGGTGTCGCGACGCCGACTGGCGGCTTTTCGCGTCACCGGCGACTTTACCACGCGGAGCAGGAGGTACTCGCCGCCAAAGGAGGGAGATTGTACGCCGGCTAGAGAGTGAGAACATGATAACAGACAAGTACCCAGATATATATACACATCTTGGTCGTATACGCATGCGTATGATCGTCAAACAGGCAGCTATAATTGACAAACTTCCGCGACACGTTCGGCATCATTTTCTAGCATTAAAAAATTGCAAAGTCCTTGCATCAGCAGAAAAGTTTTTCTAAAAACAAGAAAAATTCTTCCTCTAACTTTAATATCTATAACTTGGAAGGATAAAAAATATTTTTTAAAAATAAGGAATATTATAAAATGAGCCACTGAGAAAAAAATTTTTTTTTTTCGACTTTGGAAAACAATAAGTGAACAGTTATAAGGCTGTGCGCGAAAGCAATGATGCCGCAGGTGTTACGGACATATATATATATATAAAGAGTGCGAGGGAATAAAGAGAAAATAGCGGTGAAAACACAGGGGCATATATAGAATATTGCTTTGAGCAAGAGTCAACGATCGCATTATTTTTATGCGCCAATGTGAATTGTCCCGACAGGTTTTATTTGATACACCTACCTACATAACACACTCACGTGTATACAGTGGGTTATCAAAAATATCCGTTCAATTTTCCTTTTGCTATGCACACACATACACATAGAAAATGTCACGGAAAATCCAGCACCCTCGTCAAACAACAGAGAAGCATATAAGCCTTTTCATTCACCCTCGTCTTGACTTTGGCGTGTCATATTTTTTCAGCGATTGATCGTGCAGAATAACAAAAATTTTACATTAAAGTAGGATTTCACTTTTTATCCGTATATAAACTTCACATTCAAGATAGAATCTGATTTTTTTCCCGTCTTTTCTCCCTCTCTGATATGCATAAATATTTTTGAATTAAAAAAGATTGTCAGCAAATCAACGAAAAGGCCGCATGAAATTTTATCTGATACTATCTGCAAATTCAAAAATGTCTGATTATAGCCCAGTTATAGCAAAGCCTCTTTGCAACACCCCGACGCGCTATTTCAAGGTATTTCACGGTTATACCCGCGTGTTTGCATACATTAAGTATATGCCAGCGATAACCCTAGCCCTCGTCAAGATTTTCTTGCGACGAAATAGAGTGCGCAGTATCCACCCACTTTATCATGCCACTAACACCCTTCACGAAATTAAATAAGCAATGAGCCACACAATCTCTACTTCGAAAAAAAAAATAATAATAAATCGATAAATTAAAAAATCAATAGAAATAAATAAATTTATCTATGTTTCGACCGATGGAAACTGGTTTTTGATATTGAAGCATGTTCTAGAGGAAGAAATAAACCAAATTTTCGGAATTATCTCGTCCTGAAAACCTCGTACGATATAATAGGGTTATTTAAGATAATTAGATTTAGCCGACGATCGTGTTCTGTTGATTTAGGACTTTTTTTTAACCGTGAAAAAAAATTTAGTTGGGTGAACAAGTTGAAATTTAACTGCCCTCCACGTCCTTGTGAACGAAAAATGTTATTTATCGATTTTTATTCGTTTTGTCTAATTTATTATTTTAATATTTGTGTAAGGTTATAGACGAGCTTAACGTTATAATGTAGAAATGATGAAAAAATGAGAGTAAGGTCTCAGTAATTACTTCTAAACATCCTTGTTGACGAGATGATTGAAGGAAACTACCGGAAATGTTTCTTCCATCACATGGCTATAGCCATCTTGAGAATTTTTCTCACGTGCAAACGCCAGGTGGAGCTATACACAGGTAGAATTTTCTCCATCTGAGGGATTCGCGCCAGCATTAGAGTCCATTCAATAAACTCTCTAGCCACTTACAACCTGTGCATGCTGATATGATATCATACAAAATTGAAAAGAAATCTAATCGAAAAAATTTGTGAGAAATGTCTCGTGCCCGAGTAAATAGGAGCATCTGCTTGATCGGGGGGTTGATTAATGCTAGAATAATAAAAAAAGGTTTCTGAAACGTTTGAGAGCTGCATGAGGGGTGTTGTACCTATCCACACGCTCTGGACAGTCGAATATGGTGGCTGAATTTTTTTATAGTGATTTCAATTGATTTTCTATTTCTTACGGGTGTTCTACCCGCGTAGAATTAATTTCTTTGTGTTATCGCTTGTGCGTGAATCTTTCCGATGAATCTACTGACTATTTCGTATCAAGAAGTTCAAAATTCGGTCTATTTTTTGAAAGAAGTATATAATATCCTTGGTAATTTCACAGTTTTCATGATTTTTTATATATAATAACTCGAAAACTGCAAGAGATAGAAAAAAAATTGTGTAGTTTTTTGTAGATAATTAGACCCTAAATCATTTGACTTTTATAATATATAATAACTCGAAAACTGCAAGAGATAGAAAAAAAATTGTGTAGTTTTTTGTAGATAATTAGACCCTAAATCATTTGACTTTTATAATATTTTTTATTATCTCATTTATTTACCAAGTTATCGTGAAAAAACCGGAATAATCATGAAAATTGCGAGATTTCCAAGAGGTACCTCTTATGAAAATTTGACGGAAAAAAATTTTTTTTTAATCTCAACCAAATGATTAAAAAAACATTCTAAATACAAGTACTACTAATTGTTTTTTAGTTTTACGACGTTTTGATTGATAGAAAAACTTATATTTTATTTTATATCCATAAAATTTTTCCATAAAATTTTTAAATTAAACTTTTTTACAATGAAAAAATTTAATCAACTCTTAACTATAGGACTTTGAAATCCATTTTGATGTTTAAAATTGGAACGCATAAATATATAAAAGTCCTTTTGAGGACAAAGAGTGTTGAGTGAATGATTTTAAATCTGTTTTACATTGTAACACAATTTTCCACATTCTACAAAATAAAACTGGCCAAGTTTAATCTAAATTTTAACTCGTGTTGATTTATATTAATTGAAACAAAACAACAATATTTGTATAAGTATAAAGATAAAAAGTATTGAAATAACCAGTGAAATAAATTGCAATGCAGAGAGATAAGGCACAAGTGACTTGCTATCTACAACCTCTCTTCTTCCTCCTTTTATTATTTTACTTAGCAAAATTAATGTCCCATATAACAAACAAGTAAATTGCGAGGTTATTTCAGAAACGTGGCCAGCTGTTTTCCTGGCCTTGGATATGATGATGGGAAAGTTTGAAGATGGGGCAAAAAGACACGAAGGATAACCTTTATATAAGCTCCGGAAAATTCGCCAAATCCATTAGGAAAAAAACAAGAAACAAAATCCAACAAAAAACTTTAATTGCCAATTATTTAAATTTTAAAATATTACACCACTCTTCTAATAACCATAACACACTGTCACAAACGAAAAAAAAAAATTTTTTTTTCATAAAAAAACCCACAGAAAAATCCCTTTAAATTTAATAACCGTTCTATCTCACAAAAATATAACAAAAAAACAACATCCACGGGTATAATACTTTTCTTCTTTTTCTAAACTAAATTTTATTCGGCAATTTCCTGCAAGAGTGAATTTTTTTCCACATCAACTTTACGACAATGAGGCTATTTATTTATCCGCGAGTCAGAAATCGCCTCTAATGGCCCGAAAATCCCTGAAGACTTCTGAATAGGATCATGAATATGTCAGGAGCAGAGAGAAAACCCGTATTTTTCATCGTTCCAACGGGAAATCGTTCTATTTACGCCTCTGTAAATAATCATAAGCTACCGTATTCTAAAACCAAAAAAAAACGTCGACGAGAAATCACCATCATCATAAAATAACAAAATTTTTACCTGGTATTTCAATTTTTTTTTTCTTCCAACAACTCATAAATAATTTAAACCTAGTCCTTTTTCTTTGCAACACACATCAAATTAAACACTTAAATTTTTAAGAACGTGACAAACTAATAAACTTTATACCACACGTTTAACACCCACTGAATATAATATAGCGAGGAATTGCGCGGGGTCTGGTGTCGCGACGCCGACTGGCGGCTTTTCGCGTCACCGGCGACTTTACCACGCGGAGCAGGAGGTACTCGCCGCCAAAGGAGGGAGATTGTACGCCGGCTAGAGAGTGAGAACATGATAACAGACAAGTACCCAGATATATATACACATCTTGGTCGTATACGCATGCGTATGATCGTCAAACAGGCAGCTATAATTGACAAACTTCCGCGACACGTTCGGCATCATTTTCTAGCATTAAAAAATTGCAAAGTCCTTGCATCAGCAGAAAAGTTTTTCTAAAAACAAGAAAAATTCTTCCTCTAACTTTAATATCTATAACTTGGAAGGATAAAAAATATTTTTTAAAAATAAGGAATATTATAAAATGAGCCACTGAGAAAAAAATTTTTTTTTTTCGACTTTGGAAAACAATAAGTGAACAGTTATAAGGCTGTGCGCGAAAGCAATGATGCCGCAGGTGTTACGGACATATATATATATATAAAGAGTGCGAGGGAATAAAGAGAAAATAGCGGTGAAAACACAGGGGCATATATAGAATATTGCTTTGAGCAAGAGTCAACGATCGCATTATTTTTATGCGCCAATGTGAATTGTCCCGACAGGTTTTATTTGATACACCTACCTACATAACACACTCACGTGTATACAGTGGGTTATCAAAAATATCCGTTCAATTTTCCTTTTGCTATGCACACACATACACATAGAAAATGTCACGGAAAATCCAGCACCCTCGTCAAACAACAGAGAAGCATATAAGCCTTTTCATTCACCCTCGTCTTGACTTTGGCGTGTCATATTTTTTCAGCGATTGATCGTGCAGAATAACAAAAATTTTACATTAAAGTAGGATTTCACTTTTTATCCGTATATAAACTTCACATTCAAGATAGAATCTGATTTTTTTCCCGTCTTTTCTCCCTCTCTGATATGCATAAATATTTTTGAATTAAAAAAGATTGTCAGCAAATCAACGAAAAGGCCGCATGAAATTTTATCTGATACTATCTGCAAATTCAAAAATGTCTGATTATAGCCCAGTTATAGCAAAGCCTCTTTGCAACACCCCGACGCGCTATTTCAAGGTATTTCACGGTTATACCCGCGTGTTTGCATACATTAAGTATATGCCAGCGATAACCCTAGCCCTCGTCAAGATTTTCTTGCGACGAAATAGAGTGCGCAGTATCCACCCACTTTATCATGCCACTAACACCCTTCACGAAATTAAATAAGCAATGAGCCACACAATCTCTACTTCGAAAAAAAAAATAATAATAAATCGATAAATTAAAAAATCAATAGAAATAAATAAATTTATCTATGTTTCGACCGATGGAAACTGGTTTTTGATATTGAAGCATGTTCTAGAGGAAGAAATAAACCAAATTTTCGGAATTATCTCGTCCTGAAAACCTCGTACGATATAATAGGGTTATTTAAGATAATTAGATTTAGCCGACGATCGTGTTCTGTTGATTTAGGACTTTTTTTTAACCGTGAAAAAAAATTTAGTTGGGTGAACAAGTTGAAATTTAACTGCCCTCCACGTCCTTGTGAACGAAAAATGTTATTTATCGATTTTTATTCGTTTTGTCTAATTTATTATTTTAATATTTGTGTAAGGTTATAGACGAGCTTAACGTTATAATGTAGAAATGATGAAAAAATGAGAGTAAGGTCTCAGTAATTACTTCTAAACATCCTTGTTGACGAGATGATTGAAGGAAACTACCGGAAATGTTTCTTCCATCACATGGCTATAGCCATCTTGAGAATTTTTCTCACGTGCAAACGCCAGGTGGAGCTATACACAGGTAGAATTTTCTCCATCTGAGGGATTCGCGCCAGCATTAGAGTCCATTCAATAAACTCTCTAGCCACTTACAACCTGTGCATGCTGATATGATATCATACAAAATTGAAAAGAAATCTAATCGAAAAAATTTGTGAGAAATGTCTCGTGCCCGAGTAAATAGGAGCATCTGCTTGATCGGGGGGTTGATTAATGCTAGAATAATAAAAAAAGGTTTCTGAAACGTTTGAGAGCTGCATGAGGGGTGTTGTACCTATCCACACGCTCTGGACAGTCGAATATGGTGGCTGAATTTTTTTATAGTGATTTCAATTGATTTTCTATTTCTTACGGGTGTTCTACCCGCGTAGAATTAATTTCTTTGTGTTATCGCTTGTGCGTGAATCTTTCCGATGAATCTACTGACTATTTCGTATCAAGAAGTTCAAAATATTTTTGTTTTATTCTCGGTCAGTTAGGGGTGTTCTACGCGACGTGGAATTTCAATAATTAATTAATTATGCAAATTAAAAATTGATAATGATTGAAGCAGCTATCCCCACGCCGTAGACAGTCGAATATGGTAGTAGAATTTGATTGTAGTGATTTTAATTGATTTCCGATTTTTTAGGGGTGTCCCACCCGGCCTGGAATTCAATAATTTATTAATTATGTAAATAAATACTTGAAAATGATTGGAGGACCTATCCACACGCTCTGGACAGTCGAATATGGTGGCAGAATTTTTTTATAGTGATTTTAATTGATTTCCGATTTTTTAGGGGTGTCCCACCCGGCCTGGAATTCAATAATTTATTAATTATGTAAATAAATACTTGAAAATGATTGGAGGACCTATCCACACGCTCTGGACAGTCGAATATGGTGGCAGAATTTTTTTATAGTGATTTTAATTGATTTCCGATTTTTTAGGGGTGTCCCACCCGGCCTGGAATTCAATAATTTATTAATTATGTAAATAAATACTTGAAAATGATTGGAGGACCTATCCACACGCTCTGGACAGTCGAATATGGTAGCAGAATTTTTTTATAGTGATTTCAATTGATTTTCTATTTCTTAGAAGTGCAGTTCTACCCGCGTAGAATTAATTTCTTTGTGTTATCGCTTGTACGTGAATCTTTCCGATGAATCTACTGACTATTTCGTATCAAGAAGTTCAAAATACTTCGAATGGCATAAGTAGGATCAATTATTGTTTTATTCTCGGTCAGTTAGGGGTGTTCCACCCGCGTGCAATTTTGATAATTTATTAATTATGTATATAAATACGTAAAAATGATTGGAGGACCTATCCACACGCTCTGGACAGTCGAATGTGGTAGCAGAATTTTTTTGTAGTGATTTTAATTGATTTTCTATTTTTTAGGGGTGTTCCACCCGGCGTGGAATTATGTCATTTATTAATTTTCTAAATAAACTTCCCCAGCCAATAAGACACCCAGTACAGGTGAGCGTCATTAGATTAAAGGCCCTCAACGACGGAGAAATTAAAGTAGCCAAAAAAACGATATCAAAATTTTTTTACACCCTTCATCAAATTAACCTCTGAAAATGGACTAAACACCAAGCAAACAAAGATTTCCATGAATTTTTCGGCATAACCGCGCGAATTACACTCCATACGGGTCAAAAAAGAGTAAGGATACTATCGAGCATGATTGCATGCAGGTATCCATAGCAACTGTTTATTTCAGAAGTCCAAAAACAAAAAATCACTTGGGTCTAAAAAACATTGAAAAAACTCATCAGCTTCCTGTCGTTGTTTTGAACTATCAGCTACAGAAAACTTGATAAAATTAGTAATTCTTGCTCAGAGAAGCGGCTGTGCTCATTCAAGTATATTAATAAAAATAATAGTATTGATGAAAAAATCATATGAGACATAAGCTTACGGTATTTACATTTTAAAACGCTATTTTCAAATCATTCGACGTGAGGGCTTTGCATACCAATTTTCGTCGTTTCAAATTACAGACTGCTCTAAACGAGAATTTATGGCAATTTTTACTGCCGTAATGATATTTTTATTGTTTGTTTATTATGCACACTATTTACATAATTTTCGTTGGGATATGTATTATCATTGATGGTGATAATAAATTAGAAAGCATCAATTCAACTCGAATAATTAAACCAATTTTTTCTATTGACTTTTAGAAGAGCTTAAATCACGAAAAAATAAAACACAAAAAATATAACCGATTATATCTTGAAGTTGAATATAAAACAAAATTTCTATCTTACATTTTTTTATACAAATTTAAATTTTCAATGATTTTTATTTCTGAAACATTGTTTTATCTCATCGATTATTTACCCTATTATTGGCATAAAATATAAACGATGAAAAGACTCTTCCAGGGGGGATTATACACTCTTTTAAAAATTTCACTCAAAAAGAAATCTCGTCTTGTTTAATAAATATCCTAAAAATCATTGACAAAATTTATTTCACTCAAGAAAATCGAATATAAATATTTTTGGCTGACCTGACGTAGGTAATTCCACTTAAAAACGACCTACCTACACCATTCCAGCTTCAATAACCCGATTAATCATAATAAATAATTCAATCATTCAATAATTTACTCAGAATAATTAATTAATCGAACGATAAAACATTGTTTATCAATTATATAATGCCTGAAATTCGCTAAAAAATTAATAATCCCACTATCAAAAAAAAATCCAATAAAAACTTCTTACAACGATATCCAACTCATTATTTTCAGCCAATACTATGAGCTCAGCACTACTGTAATAGATACATTCATTTCTCGCTCTAACCCCCGCCCTCTCCTCCCCTCTCAAAGAGTATAAAATAATCAATTACTGAAAATTCGATACAATATGATTTTGAATTTTCGCGGAAAAATAAAACCAGGTCATTGTTTCATGCGCGCGCGCGCGCGCTCTTTCTCTCTCTCAAGCTAACGCATGCGTAAAATCCAACGTTAATTCCAAAAAGAGAAAAAAAAAAAAGTACATCCAACTAATCCGTAGTCGTATCGTATTTTGCCAGACAGAAAAATCCAGTGTCATGTAGTAATTTCCAGTGAATATAATATTAAAAAACGTGGATGGAGATAGTTAGAATGAAATGAAATTTAAGTTGTTGGCCAGAATCGTAATATGATGGCTACATATAACGATTCTGGCTATACACAGCAAGCATACAGAGACATCGCACAAAATTAGAACGATATAGAAGAGCCAGAATAATCTCCGCGAGTGAGATACTGCATGGCTTTGTGTCGCTGTCCTTGGGCGTCATTGGCCTTTGGCATAGGGAATTCAGTCTGCTATCAAGTGTCGGCTTGGTAAGTCGCTTTCTCAGTTAACCAAGCACTTATTCTATAACTACCCAAAACCATCATTGAGCGCGAGTCAAGTTTCCGACATTATTTCTAACACTTTCATAAGAAAAAAAAAAATCATGTCTACAACCGTGATTGAGACAAAAATATATGATGGACAGAAGCCGGGTACATCTGGGCTACGCAAGGCCGTTAAAATATTTCAACAGCAACACTATACGGAAAATTTTATTCAAGCTATTCTTGAAGCACTTGGAGACAAGTTGCAAGGGTGTACCCTTGTCGTAGGAGGAGATGGTCGATATTATGGCAAGGAGGCTGTCAAAAAAATCATCAAAATTGCCGCAGCCAATGGTGTAAGTATTATTATTTCAACTTTCTTCATCTATTTCTCTATCGATTTGCTCCTCAAACCAGATATTTATACTACACAATCACTAATAACCTTCAGAAGGTCAAAGTTTAAAACCAGAGATAAGAAATATAACTGCTATAAAAAAAAAATCCTAAATAATATTTTCAATCATAAAATACTAAAAAAAAAAATTTCTTAATTCTTTAAATCATTAGGTTGGCAAATTAATTATCGGTCAAAATGGAATACTCTCAACTCCAGCAGTTTCAACGATTATTCGAAAATACAAAACTTTGGGTGGAATTGTTTTAACGGCATCACACAATCCTGGTGGTCCTGATGCTGATTTTGGAATTAAATTCAATTGTGAAAATGGTGGACCAGCACCCGATAATTTTACCAATAAAATCTATGAAATAACAACAAAAATTAAATCATATAAAATAGTACAAGATATTGAAATAGATATTGGATTGATACAAAGTAAAACTATTCAAGTTGATGGCAAAGGATTTGTTGTTGATGTTATCGACTCTGTCGAGGATTACGTGTCTCTCATGAAAGAGATTTTTGATTTTGATAGTATCAAAAGACTATTGCATGGCAGTACTGAAAGACCCAAATTCCAAGTACTTATCGACTCGCTGAATGGAGGTAAATTCTAGCATAGATTACATAATCAGTGATTTTCGACTTGATTACATTCTGTTTAAATCTACAATTACCCAGTTGCATACTATTCCACTTTGATAATCTAGAAAAAATATTGCCATTACTAACCCCCATTAATTATGTAAGAGATAGTGATATTATAACTTATATTGACGTGATTTTCATCGTATAAAACAAGACAAACAATGTATTTTTCTTTATCTTCAAGTGTAATTACGTATTTATATGTCCTAGTCACGCAATATAACATTTGGAATTGATTTTTTTTCTCTATTTTTAGTTACTGGTCCGTATGTAAAACGAATTTTTGGAGTAGAACTAGGTGTTGATGATACCAGTATGGTTCATTCAACTCCTCTAGAAGATTTTGGAGGTCTACATCCAGATCCAAACTTAACTTATGCCGCAGACTTGGTGGAAAAAATCAAAAATGGAAGTCACGACATGGGAGCAGCATTTGACGGTGATGGTGATCGAAATATGGTTAATAGAAATTTTTTACTAACCTATTAAACTGTTGATAGCCTTGCTTGACGTATAAAGATAACAGTGTTCTATTTTCCATGGCAGATAATTGGGAAAAAAGCATTTTTTGTCAATCCATCGGATTCATTGGCAGTTTTAGCTGCTCATTTAGATGTTATTCCTTATTTCCAACGATCTGGAGTCAAAGGTTATGCCAGATCTATGCCAACGGGTGCTGCAGTTGATCGTGTAGCTAAAAACAGCGGTGTTCAGTGCTTTGAAGTGCCCACAGGATGGAAATATTTCGGTAATCCAAAAAAAAAATATCTGAAAAAAGAAAAAATCTTCTTTCTCGATTATTAATTAAATTTTATAAAATTTTAGGCAATCTTATGGATGCTGGAAAATTATCACTATGTGGCGAAGAGAGTTTTGGCACAGGTTCTGATCATATTCGTGAAAAAGATGGTATTTGGGCTGCTTTAGCTTGGCTCAATGTTATTGCAAAACTTGGCAAATCAATCGAAGATATTTTAAAAGATCATTGGGCGAAATTTGGTAGAAATTTTTTTACCCGATATGATTATGAAAATTGTGACACCGATAAAGCCAATAATGTCATGGCCGAGGTTGAAACAAAAATGCAAGAATCCAATTTTATCGGGAGCAAATTAACCAGTGGTACTAAAGAATATGTGGTTAAAGAGGCGGATAATTACTCATACACAGATCCCATTGATCAGAGTGTTGCTACTAAACAAGGCCTGCGAGTACTTTTTGTCGATGGCTCAAGAATAATTTACAGATTGTCTGGTACAGGCAGCTCTGGAGCTACAATTCGCATGTATATCGAGAGCTACGAGTGCGATCCAACAACTTACGATAAAGATGCTCAAGAGGTCTTGAAACCGCTCGTTGATATTGCACTAAAGCTAAGTAAATTACAAGAACACACTGGGCGTCAAGCACCCACAGTGATCACATAAAAAATTCCATATAATCACAATTTAAACAAAAAAAAAAAAACAATATCAAGCTTTTATTTTACATAGTTGTTTCTCGAATAATATCACTAACTCATTCAAAAAAAAAAAAATAAAATAAAATCAGCAATCTCATTTTTACTAACATTTTCTAACATTTTCAAAAAAATTTTTTATCCAACTTTAATATTAAAATATAAAAAAAAAAACAACCGAAAATTAAAAATAAAAAAATAAACATTCGTGAAACAACTAGATAATTTTTCTTATATAATTTATAATATAAAATTTCGAGTGATATATAAAAAAATGTAGAATGTTAAAAAAAAATTATTGAAAGGATAACTGACAGAACACATATTCTTATTAATCAATGCCGGAATCCTCTAAAAAAAAAAAAATCCAAACAGAAAAATATCCGGAAACATATCTAAAAATATAAAAACAACATGAAAAATGCACTTAAAAAAAAGTGAAATATTATATAGTGTAAAAATATTTTTTTAATTAACTTTTTTCTTCTTTAATTAATCGGTAAAATTCTATATCAATTTTTTTTTCAATCATATAAGTGATTGTGCAACACGTGATGTATGTAAACAAAAAAATACCGTATAATCAATTAGACGTTAATTTTTAGTGATGAAAAAAAAGCAAAATGAAAACATAGAAATTAAATTAAAAATTCAATTGATGTTTAATGTATCAAAAAAAAAACTAATAATCTCGTTGAAATTATTGGCTCTATATAGTGAAACAAAATTATAAATATATTGAAAAAAAAAATCTATTGACTAAGTATGAAGGAATATGAATAAGTTGATTGTATAAGTGAGTAGGTTATATGTATGTAATGAACTCCTCTTGATTTAAGAGGATGTGTCTTGTAAATAGCTGAAGGAGAAAGTATACATACTTGGGGACCTGAAACGATACGTTCACCCATTTAATTTACAATTAAAATAACATTTAAGTTAATCGTGAATATTGTACTACTTGAACAAATTCAAGACTAACATGAACATTATTTATTGTGAATTAAAATGTGGTTGTTGTGTCACAGATACCAGCCCAGACTGCCGATTATAAATCGTATAAAACTGTAAGGATTAAGATTTAATAATTGCAGTGGATACTGTTATTATTGTAAAAAGATTCTTTGAGATGGTTGTGCCAATCACGTAAAGAAAAAAAAAATTTTTTTTCCATGCTATTCTTTTTATTTTAACAATAATGTTCGAGGAAGCTGGCGTTTCAATACATCAGTACTACTCGATTTTTCTTAGAGCCAAATTTATAAATCTTCTCTTCTCAAAAACACTTTTCTATCATACTTTTTCCACTCTCTTCAATGGCATTTAAGCCAATAGTAGTAGTAATCTAATAATTATAAATATTTGAATATTTATAATAATTAATAATCTGAAAATTTTATGATTTTGTGTAAGATTTTTTTATGTATAAAATTATAGGTAATGTTAAAGATGTAGAATTATTGGAAACGCCAACTTCCAAGCATTAATTATGTCTTTGTAGTTATAGACATAGTATAATCGTGTATAATCACTTTTATTAATTTTTTCTTGCATGCATTTAAAATCTTTAATGCTCTATCTGTTGTAACTCTAATAGCTATATAAATTAGAGTTTGACAAAATTTATTATTGAAAAAAAAGTTTGAAATTTCTAAATTTTTTTAAAAATAATCTTAGATTAATTTTTTTTCATCATATTACACTATATAAAATTTCATTTTTTTTGCATTTAGTCTACTAATGGTCTCAATATCCAAATAAGTTGTGTCAAAATCCTTGAAAAATTTGATTGTCAATAGAGAAAAATAAAATAAATCAAAAAAATAAAATAATTTTATTACTATACCCTATTAATATTATTTCTCGAATTTTCCAGCATCATATTGACGACTTGAAAAATTATATTCAACTATTATTTACAATAATACGAAAGTTAATTCACATATTTATACTTATACGCTGAAATTTCATGTTAAATCAACATTTTCCAATTTTACATTAAATAAAATCAAACAGAATAAGTATATTGTTTTACGAAAAGATCTATTGATTTTTTGACAACATTAAATTTCTACATTTTAAACTAAACTGAGAAACTTTCTCCGCAACCACAAGTACCCTTGATATTTGGATTATTAAATACAAACTCCGAGCTTAATTTACCTTCTATATAATCCATTTCAGTACCTAAAAGTGAAAGCTGTGCTTTCCTATCAATAATAACACGAACTCCATCCTGCACAACCTCTTCATCAAGCTTACTCTTTTCTACGGCATAATCAAGAGTATAACTCAGTCCATTACAGCCTCGTTGACGTACTCCAACTTTCAGACCAATCTACAAAATCATTATCATTATTTAAAAACAAAACAAAAATGAATAAACAAACAACACATTACCCAATTTCTTCAAATTAAATACAATAACATTGACGCAGTATCACCTGACAAATACATACATATATAAATCAATAATTAAAATAACTCTTACATATTCAGACTTATCCTTGAGTATTTCTTTGATTTTTTCAACAGCATTCGGAGTCTAAAAATAAATTAATCCACATTATAAATCACAAAAAAATATTAACTTAAATTGTTCAATAAATAAAAATACATATAAAATTTAAAATGATAAAACAAAATTACTTACAAGAACTAGGGCAGCCCGTGTAGGTAGGGTTTTTCTGCCTTTAACAGCCCTTACAGTGGCAGACGCTGCAATGCGCGACGCCATACCCTCAAATTGCACGTGAGATCAACTAACAATAACATTAATATCAATCATAATATCACATTTATCTCATACACAAACGAATATATTGAATAATGTCGTACTAACCTCAAAATTTTGTCAATCTATTTAAACGATATTATTCACTTCTGCTAAAGATTTTCAATTAATAATCAAATTTTACCTGATTAACAAGTAACAACACTGACAGGTTTTCGACACATTAATATTGCGTAATGTATGTCGCTCGGTGAATCTTGTTTTGCCCTCATTGCAAGAGATTTTACGCGCATCTCTGCCACACGAAACGTCAACAGCTGATGAGAAACACATACACTGTGCATTCATGTGTATGTGTACATAACCGACACAACAACTTTGCAGATGTCGCGGCAAGTACCAAAAATTTGACTCGAATTTTTTTCTTAATGCCTTTTTTTCAACTATCTTTTACATATTTATTACCAAAAAATGTATGAATAAATTGTAGAAATAACTAAGGAGATTCTTAACCTCGTAAACTGCAGTATTTTTTTATCTGTATAATTTTTACTGTTTAAGCCACTCTCCAATTAGGCTTCCAACTTTATTCCGTGCATCAATCAATGCTGGCAAATCAGTTGAAGCAGCTGGATACATATTAGCACAGTGTGCAGTACCTACAGACGCAAAAAACAAAATCAATCAATTTTATCAAAAAAAAAAAATTTTCAAAAGACTTGCCATCGATATAAATTGCCGGAGCTTGAGGATTAGATGATTTTGTAATTCCCAAAGCATGCCATGGATCAATAGACCCATGAACATACACAATATTTGATTCCTCTAATCTCAATCCACCGTACATGACATTAGTTCTCTCTACGCCATACTCCACTAATTCTTTATCATATCTGCAAATCACATTAATTTAGTTAAAGATATTTTATCGATTATAAAGCTAAAAAAATGCATACTTCGTGCCAAAAACATCGGAGCATTGTTGAATGAAAAAGTCCACTTCAAAGGCTGTACTGAATAAATCTGGTCGAGCAGTGGACGTTTGGAAAAATCCAAATTCCGTACAAGTTTGATAAAACCATTGTCGACCACCCTCTGACATTTCTGCCTCCCATGACACATTGCGCAAATCATTAATCATCTTACTGTATCGATAATCCAAGCATTTTTCTTTGTTTGCTGTCAACATGAGATTACTGACTTCTGCCAGTCGATCAACGGGAATTCCTTTTGACTGATTGACAAGAATATCACAAACAGTGTCAATAGTTAAATTTAATGCCTTCGAACTATTACGATTATCCTTATTATACTGAACAACTTCAGCAAAATTCCCAGCAACAGTCTCGTAAAAGTTTGAAATATCTTTTACTGTAACATCTGGATGATCAATTGTATCACAAAGCCTGTAATAATAAAATTAATTAAATTTTTAATCATATAAATAAATATAAAATAAAAATACTTACTTAAACTTGATATTTAGATTTTTTTTACCAACTGGATGATGAAGCATCCAATTAATTTGAGTATTCGCATCGGCAATAGCATCCACACAAGCTTGAGAATGAGTTGCAAGTGCTCTTTCCACAATAACATAATATTCTAAACAATTCAAGTGAATAAATGATGAAAAAACAAATTTTTTTGTCTACTATAAATAATTTTATACCTTGAAAATCAACTTTTGCAACGAGTGGTCCACTGGAAGACACACCACCATGGACTAAATAAGGATATTTCATTCGTACCCATGCAGCTAACGATCCTGGATAAGATCCGCCAAAAACAATCCACTTTTTGTCGCGTGGAATCTGATGCAACAATTTCATTCCTTCAATAAAGTAAGCAATATCAGCCAGAGCTTGTTCAGAATTTAAATACACCAAATTTTTCACGCTTAAATCCCTAGAAAAAGGTCGAAAATTCATAGGACAATGTAGAATCATAGCAAATTTTTAACATACGGAGTAGGGTGACTTTTTCCATAATAACGATGCTCCAATTGGAAACATAGTGCTCCGTATTGTTTGGCATATTCAATCCACTGACCCTCGACCATCCACTTGGCACTTGCTTCGCCTTCGCCTCCTATCATGAGAAACACAGGCCCACCATTGTAGTGGACTTCGTTCATAAAGTATCGCTGAAATAGATAAGAATAACGTATGAGAAATATGACCTAATGGAATATTTTGAATTGATGATAAAACCTATTTTTTTATGGTGTTACAAAAAAACATATTGTTAAAAAATACTTACCTGACGCCATTGTTCAGTATTTGTTGGGTCAAAATGATCCAAATTTTGCATAAACCATTTATCTTCCGGTAAATCTTGCTTTCTTGATAGGTTAGGCTCACCCAAACTGTGTTTGTTTTTACCACGTAAAAACTTTCCCCAAGACCACGTTAAATCAACTACCGCGAGTATAACAATAAACGCGAATAAAAACCGCATTGTGAGGAGTTAAAATCACACAATTAATGTACAACGAGAAGTGCAATTCTACGAGAGTTTTTCCATCACTGATATGAGTGATGCGTTTGTATATATTTTTATACCACAACGTACAGCCTTATTTCCATGATCCAAACTCGCCAGATTGAAAAAGTAAGCGCGACAACATCGCTATGAGCTATGAGAGTTGGTAATATATTCATCACAAACATTTCAATCATGAAAAATATCATTTACCTAAGAGAAAATACTCGCGTTTCCTCAAGATCATCATTTTCCAAGTGATTATCGCTCGATCCAGTTTCTCCCATCGAATTTATCGAAAAAATCCTCCTCCTCAAACTCCTTCAAGTCATTATTTTGATTTTTGCGAGCATTACTCAACGATCTGCAACATATAAACTGCTGAAACAGACTTAAATACAAGAGATATTAGTAACAATTCTTCGAAAATACATGTAGACAATGCAATAGTGGCAGACGTGGGACAAATAAATATAAATATAAGGATGAATATTCATTGTTATACGATCTATCATGCGAGCATCGTTTAACAATGACTAATCATTAAATCCTCTTCGGCCAGTGCCACCTGTATAATGCTCGAATATCCCTTGATAATTAAATATTCGATTGGAATACGGAAATATGCCTGAAACACGCCTCCGAAGAGCACTTACTCTTTCATCAACGTGGCAGGCAGGATATTCGAGCCTAAATGTGCCAAAAACTGCGGACATTTCAAAGCAAAAGGCTTTGATCCACTCTTCAATCTGTTTATTCTTAAGAAAGACAATCAGGCTCTCCAGGAAACTCAGTTAGCAATCATCACAACCGAATGCTAACTTTATTTCTCGGTAACTACCTCAAAAAATGCCTAGAGCCTGGCCCTACCTACTTAATTAGTGCACACCGAAAGACTCGACCTAATCCGCGGCCTACCTAGTAGTTTTATGTACCTGAAAAGCGAAAAAAATGGCAAAATCCACTCACTCTACCCATGGTGCCCGGGCACCATCCCCCATTTCGAAGTTAGAGCATGCAATACACACAGATATCCAGCTTCGTCAAGCCCCACACGCAAGAAGGCTACTGCGAAGCTGGATAATTATTTTTAATTACATGAGACTTATAGTAAACTGATTACTCAAGCCTCATGCAATTTTTTTGTTCGTTACCAACCGTTTTAATTGTGCTGCTGATGATAGTGAAGCTGAAAATCCTGTCAAATGGTTGATGGGGACTGTGGCGGACTAAATGACTCGACTCTGAAGAGCAAAAGCGAAAGATTATCACTCTTTCCAGCAATAAATCAACTGCTAAGCTCAAAGGAGGGTTTAATATTTGCCTGGACATTGGCAAGTGAACGAATTTGATTGTAAAATGGCAATAAAGTAAATAACTTTATTGTATTTAAGTAAATCAATTAGTAAAGAGGGTGTACGAGAGTTAAATCTGCGTGTTATAACGTCGCGAGTGAGCTTGCAGAATTATTGCTGAAAAAACATGATAGATTTTCGCGGGGATAATTAAAAAATATCTAACAGCAACGCCTAAACAAAGCTGAAAACCCTCAGTAAGAGAAACCAGATACAAATTTCTTATCTATCCACTGCAATGATTATATACATATAAATCAATTAAAGCTTGCATAAGGTTTCTTACTGTCGCGAAGCTTTTTTGCACGGCATGAATCTAATTTTTACATTTTTTTATCAATATTTTGTTAAATGGCACTTGAAGTATGCATTAGGAACAAAAAACGATTAGAGTTAGAGCAAAATCCGTGCAGAAAAGGGGGATGTTATAGTCAAATATTGGACAAGGGGACCACTCGCCAGTTATCGAGATCAATTCTGTTAGATCTCGATAGATTGGCGGCCACTATGCACTGTCTGGAATGGTGGGTAGCATAAATACAACCGCATATCCTCGTGTCGATTATAATCTTTCATTAACGACATGATGAGGACCGGAGGGAGTTGAAAATTAACGATACCCCACATCCAGCGTTGGAAGAGCAGCATTTCCCAGCTTGGTCCTTCTTCCATCCGATGAAATGTCCCTCGCAGTTCACATTAATCACCACTGTACTGAACAATATGTGCATTGGTCCACTATGTCGGAAAATCACTGCACAAAACACTAAATACACCTGAAAAAAAATCATGAAACAAGCAATTATTAGGTGTTCCCCTATTTAATAAGATTAGAGAACTTACTGTCACTCTTAAATCCTGAGAAAATCGAGCGTCGATCCACGGTCTATCCCCCCACTCTTCCTGCAGCAGTGTTTTTGTTATTGTAGGAGCCGCCTTAGAAGGTTTGAATCCATTTATAGCGCGCGCATTCCCGCTAAAAACAAGAGGTTTTACATGAGAAAACAAGAATTCATTGCCTACATATCAACATTTCTTTCATCTTTAATCATGAAAACGAGATTTTAGCAAATTTTTCGTGTTTTAATCACGTTAAATAGCACTTTTAACTGAAATATTTAATTGTTGGTGTGTTATAAATGGAAAGAAATAATAAAAATACCTGGAGTAGCAGATCTGGCCAGATGAAACACCCATTTCTTATTAACAGAGCTCGATTTGTCGAGCAGACTCACTGCAGACACGCTTAAAAATGTGCAAATGTCCTTGTCTACAGATATCCAGGCAGTTGTCACTGCAAAGGTTCCAATATCTCCACCTATACAAGGAACAAGAGGTTCCAGAATGATATTAGTCGCAGGAAATCGAAAAATCGATATGATTATCCGCAACAGAGCAATCAACGTGATTTATATAGGCTAGACAATGCTTACTGTGATTTTTCGAGCAGAGAAAACCGACGAGCAACTCATTTTCCGACTCTCCTGGCTGGATTTGATGTCGTGTAGTCATGTTGCGGTGTTCGGAGACCATCTTGCGCAAGTATCATAGCTGTAATCAACAAATTACATCAAAAAATCATCATTTTGGTGTGTCATTGTTCAACCCCCACCAACGAACGACATAAGATGATATTCCTCGCTTGATAGGACGGTATTCAGTATTTTTTTTCATCGTATTTACAATAAAAATCACTTAGAGCTAAGTTAACAATATATTTTTAGTGTTGGAATGGAAAAATAGCAACAATACCTGATGGAGCTGTCTCCGTTTGCAGCTTGTGTCGCTCGGCCGCCATTTTGCGTCTACACGAAGGATATCTATGATTGTCGGTAACTAAGGGACTCCAGTCGACTCTTATCGTCAGCAATTATTGATAATTTAATATTTTATCGCCCGAAATTGCCAAGAAATCATCAAAAATCAACGATATTCAACGAGCGTCAATCCACGGAACGCCAACTTGCTGGACGACAAAGCCACACACACACACACACACCCATACACACTCACGACGGCAACGGCGTACGTTCGTACCTCAAAACGTCGGATTTTGTTTCATTTATCGTCCTACACGTAGACCAACGGCATTATTGCATTGAAAAAATGACCTACCGCAATGAATCGACACTAATTAAATCGATAAAGTTATAGAAAAGTTCTATCTTGGTGACGCCAAATTCAGACAGACTCGCCGCCACACACACACACACACGTATCGGTGATGTACTGGCCAATAAACTCACGCTTTCAATTTTTGTGGTTCAGAAATATATGCTAAAACTTACTTTTTCTTGATTATCCATCCAAAAAACACGTCTCACCGTACTGAATTGATAATTAATTGCTCGCATAAACCGCGGAGAAAAATTTTCGACTATACGACACACGGAACGTGAACCAACGGTTCGGTTCGTGTCTGTGCCGGCTCTCGAAATCACCCGAAGTTCTCTCTCTCGCTCTCACTGTCGTTCGTACAGTCTGATATAAAAACGCGAGTTGTGCCCGAATTATATTGAAATAAACGGTTTTTCTTTAATTTTTCGAATATTATTACTGACCTTTATGATTCTAGCTTGGCCAATTCGTTGACTTCTAGTAAGCAGTGCCAGTAAAACCGATGCCATGACCCTGCGGATGACCTTCGGGATGATTAATCGAATTGTCAGAGGCTATATCATCGAATTGTCAGTTCTGTGGCTTGGTACTGAGGCTCACGAGGCTTATGGACACTGGATGGATAAAAGCAACTAGCTGAAGTACTTCTCTCGGTGGCAGCTACCAAGAGAATGGCTTGTGTACTCGGACTAACGCCAACTCTTCCCGCCTAGCCTGACCGCCCCCACTTTCAGCGCTCTCTACGCTTGCGTGCCGCCCCACTTAATCCGCCTCCGCTACAGCGTTGCCACACATCACCAGTCGGTCGGTTGCCGTGTGCATCGAATCAAATGTATGTGTATATGTATATGTACATGTATTGTTGTTCTTTGTTTACACAACGTAACGTATCATCCCTTGTTTACGATGTTAAAATTGTTTTTCCGACGTTCAATTGACAATTCTACTTGAGCTGCAGCTACAGCCGCACGCAAGTCTAATCATATGTAAAAAATCATCTAAAACATTGATTTAGTTGTATAATCACCTGGTTTTCCACGTATCAAGTGATATTTCTCCATGTAACCTCATAATCTGACAAACTTTTGTTAGTTCTTTAGCCTAATCAACTTATTTTAGTGATTGTTGTGTACTTTCTAGCCCAGAAAATCTCCTCTACTCGCCGTTTTTCTCAGAAATGCCAAGAAACCCGAGAGATACCTGTGTCCAGAATCGTCAGCTGCACAGCAATTTTTTTCATTACAAATCGAGTACTTAAAACAGGTTTGTGTGTTATTTTAAGTGGGAAAATGGCTCATTAATTGATGAATTCTATTTCTAACATTGCAGCACTGCCTGATACTCCTCCACACAGTGTGAACAATCATTTTCCATTCATATCAGCCCAGGCTCCACACATTTGCGAGAAACGGATTTATCTAGCTCCTGCATGAAAATTGAAATCTTTCATCTGTTACGAAGCTCTGCTGTCACGCAAAGCGGGCTGCTTCATACGATCAATGGTCCAAAAATTCACTCAACTACGTGCTAAAACCTAAATAATTTCAAGAAACATCCACTGCAGATTTTTTGCACGAGCCGGCTCGCACAAAAACAGCTGGAAAACCAACCTCATGGCTGGCCGTGTGTGTGTGCGCAATCACTGAAATACCGACTAAAAACACATGGCGGGAAACACCTCGGCTTTCAACGCCTACAATCTAATCTCCAGTATGTATATACTTATGTCGTGTGTTCATTGATAATCGTTTGTACACACCAAGCATTGAAATCTCTCAACAGCTCTCGAATTCGACTGAATGAACGATTTTATCGGCAATATAATAATATTCATTGATTGTACATTTCCATTAATGATTGTCTTTCTTTTTAGATAAAAATTCATCAATATAATTCCATTTATCCAAGATTTATCGTCCTGGAATGACGATAAATATCCAACTGTAAAATGAAAAATGCAAAATGTTCATGGGCTGCTGCAAACAGCAGTAGAAATTGACATCTCGCAGTACTGTGACAGGTATTTACACAGAGACAAAGGCAGCCACAGCAATTTACAGTACAGGTGATGACTTGAGCATATTTAATCCATCTCCTAACGGTTCCCAAGTAGGCATGAAGTGTCGAGGAGAAGGAGCAAGCGACTCGTTCTTCGGTCCCCCCTTCATTCTCCAAGCAATGCCGTGTCTTGTTGCCTTGATTGGAAGCGATCGGCAGTGTTTCACAGGCAGTCCTGCAGTCAGGGTGCCTGTCTATCGTTTACTCATATTGCTCGACAATATTATTCGCCGTAATTAATTGCAAATTCAGCGATAAAAGTGGTGAATGAAAGTTGATACTAGTGCTAACGCTCGACGACAACTGGTCAGGTTGCGACGATCGTGGCTGAGGTGTAAGAATTTTGTCGGCAGGTGAGTCAGAGTTAAAAATATCCCACACCATTTATCCATCAGGTATTTTCACACAATTTATTCCGTTTTTAAACGGTTTAAAAATAATTAAATTGATCTATGAGTCATATTATTTATTCAAATTTCATGGTTATTCTTGTGAAAATATTGTGGCAGAGAATTTCGTGGGTAAATTTACAATATGAAAGATCAATCGCGACATATCCACCTACGTTGTGCCCTTGACAACTTTGTCGATTATTCATCGTGCGTAGTTTCAATGTTTTTATGTTCCAAAAATAGATAGAAAATCCTGTTTCATCGCTCTCTAGACAAGATGACACATCAAGAGAGACGTCTCTAAGAGTCATAACCGCGGATTCCAAATAAAAACGCCTCTGTAACATCAATTGCTTGACGTAATCAGTAAAAATGCCTCTTACAAATATGTATATTATGACTTAATAATTAACTATGTTGGCAATATAAGCGCAAATTCTATAAACCTACTTTAGCAATCAATACAATTTATTTTGTGTCGCATAAAATAATTGTTGAGGCAGTATAAATTGGCGCACAGATATTATAGCGAATAAGAGGCAGATCTGGTGACCTCATTGAAGTGTTTGCTCTTGCAAAGCAAGGTCGTTGATCTTTCTCACCACCTGTTATGGCACTGGAGAGTGCCATTTTAATCGCGATCGCAGGAGGAAAGCCTTGTTTTTGTACGTTCGCAACCATTTGGCCCACTTCAGGCTTTCACAGAGGGAGTATAACGCGCGGGCAAGAGACAGTATAAGACCACCAACCCGGCTCCTTTTTTTTCCTTTGGTCGTCGCTGCACAGCGGCGCATAACACTTCCTCAATTTACCAAGTACCATCATCCTGTCCCAATTAAACAACGCGGTATATCCCCGGTTGCGCAACAGTCAATCACTATTTATCACCATCAGACAAATATGATTTTTTTATTACTCAGGAAAATTCATGATACATTGTATAGATAGTCGAACAATTCTTGTCACTGCGGGATTTCCCTCTGGCTAATAAAAAAAAAAAAAAAACCGGATACATAATTGCATTCAAAGGTCACGCGATGAGGAAGCCACCGGCAAAATCACGCCACACATTTGACACACTGAAAATAATCTACTTGAATATTCTATGATAATTAAAATCCGTCAATACCGTGAATAATTTATACTCGTTTGATAACAAATTTGAATGAAAATGAGTATATACACGCTTGGTTTGTCGCTGGTTTCACTTGAATAATTGTATAGTGGATTATAAACTGTTCTCTACATTTGCGACGATCAACGAGTAGAAAGTAGGTGGAAGAAGTCGTAAAGGAAATTGTTTTGTCTAAATGACTTTGCAAAGTACCCGGTAAAAATCACATTAGACTCTCGCCACGTGGATCAGTTAATTTTCATCTTAAAAAAAGGAATAGAAACTGATAGATGAAATTGATTTTATTTTTTTTGTAGGTAATTCTGGTGTAAAGATGACTAGGCCTGCAGTCATTCTCCTACAACTATGCAGCTTGTTGGTGGCTGTAACAGCGGAACCGTATGTATATAGTAACATGCTCAAGTAACAGTATATTCTAATGCGCAGCATTGTCATTTTGAGCGTAAATAATCGCAAGAGAGTTTTGTACGGTGGACAATTGTTGCAGGTACTATACGGTCGTTGCTCCAAAAGTTGTACGCCCCAATTCAGAGTATCATGTAGCAGTCTCGACCACGGGATTATCTACACCGGCAACAATAGCCGTGCAGCTAGATGGAAATCTTGATAGCGGGGATACATTCAAGGCGTCGCACGAAGACGTGATCGAGCCCTACTCAACTCGAATTTTCAAGCTAGAGGTAAAAAAAACCACTTAAAATCTTACGGGAGAATAATTTTTTTTTAATCATAATTGCATTTTTTTCTAATAGATTGGTGATGTTACTCCTGGACGCTTTAAACTAACGGCCACAGGCATCTCTGGCTTGCTGTTTACAAATTCTTCTGACGTTCAGTATATCCACAAGAGTTATTCCGTCTTCATACAAACTGACCGCGCAGTTTACAAGCCCGGTAACAAAGTTTTGTTCCGATGTGTGGTACTAGATTCTAGATTGAGACCGGTTCTTACTCGACCACTCGATCTTTACATCACGGCAAGTTTATACATCTGTTTGTGCATTCTTTTCTTCATTTTTACTCATAATTTTATACCCAATTATTTAGGATGGATCTGGAAATAGAATTAAACAGTGGGATCGTGCACCAATTAGCCATGGAATATTCAGCGGTGAATTGGAATTATCAACATCTCCAGTTCTCGGTGATTGGAAAATTGTTGCTAGCGTTATGGATCAAACATTTGAAAAGGAATTTCAAGTGGCCGAGTATGTCTTGCCGAAATTTGAGGTATCTATCGATGCTCCTCAGCACGCGACTTTCAAAGAGGGAAAAATCACTGCAACTATTCGCGCAAAGTATGTAAAATTGCAATTTATCACAACTAGCACACGATATATTGTTTGATTTTATTGCAGATATACTTATGGAAAGCCGGTAAAGGGTGAGGCCACCATTACAGCCTATCCCGATATATTTTCCGGCATTATTCAGCCGATATTCAGCACACCCGTGCGAAAGGTCGTGCCAATCGACGGCAAGATCACGGTGGACTTTGATATTGGCAGTGAGTTGAAGCTCACCGATGATTATGAAAGACCCATCGAGTTGGAGGCGGCTGTTGAGGAGGCCTTGACTGGTCGTCGGCAAAATGTCTCTATGCAAATGACATTGCACAGGCACAAATACACAATGGAGTTGATTAAAACATCCGAATACTACAAGCCCGGTTTGAAATACACGGCATTTGTAAGTATCTCCATGTTCCACCTTTTTTTTGTTTATCAGAGACTTTTTTTAATGACAAAACATGTTTAGATTAAACTGGCTTATCATGATGGCGCGCCTGTGCGTGATACAACCAACCCAGTAAAGATATCCTACGGCTATACATTCAACCAATCGGAATACACAAATATCACCAGGATGCTGGATAATAACGGAATGATTCAATTAGATTTTTATCCACCAAAGAACTCGAATAACGACGCAGCGCCTCTAAATATCGAGGTAATAATTATATAATAACTAGCAAGTGCACGCAGGGCATGATATAATTGACAGAAAAAAAGATTTTTTTTGTTCGTCAAATTTCCGAAGGGGTACCCCTTTGAATTTCACGATTTTTGTAATTTTTTACTGATAACTCTGAAACTAAGCGAGATAACGAAAAATGTTATGGAAGTTAAATAATTGGGGATTTGATTTCCTACAAAAAATGTAGAGTAATATTTTTCGATATTTTTCGTTGTTTTCGAGATATTTTGAAAAATCAAAATTTTCAAAAAACAGTAATATCTTAAAAACTATGAGAGATATAAAAAATTTAATTAACGTTTTTTGTGGCTTATATGATGCTCGATAATTTAACTAGAATAAAATTTTTCGATAAAACGCGTATTTACTGAATTATCGGCAAAAAACCAAAAAAAATCACGAAAATGACGAATTCCACCTTCGAAAATTTCACAAAAAAAAAATTTTTTTTCTTTATCAAACCATTACAAAATTGATGGTTAACACATATTCAACTGAAAAACTTGAAATAATTTGATTATTAACTGATACAGCTTGAATAACTTGAAGAAATACCTATTTTTAGTCTATTTTAACGTTCTAACGCACCGCTTAGCTCTAGATATTAATGAATCTTGATCTGCCATGCGTCATTCGATCTATTTTAATATCCGAATAGCTCAGATAACGTAAAGAAAATGGTCATTTCTCGGAAATTCCAACGTTTTAACGTGCCTTCAATGATAAAATATCAATCAATTTTGAATTTCTATACGTCGATACGATTTGGATTGCAAATAATGGAATAAAATTATTTCAGGCGGAATATTTAAAACTTCACGAGTGGTTTCCCTCGACCAATCAAGCCATGTCTCCCAGCAACACTTTCATTCAGGCTAATGTAAAAACAGCGAATCCTATGGTGAATCACGACGTAGAAATTGAGGTGAACTCGACTGCACCATTGAAGTATCTGTCGTATGAGATTCTAGGTCGAGGTGACATTCTAAATGCCGGTACAATTTATGTGTCTGATAAACACACAGCTTCCTTTAGGTTCGTATTGTATTAAAATGCGTGTGTGCAATGCTTCAATGATTTTATGGACTTGTTTTTTTTTTTTATCAGGTTCCTGGCAACTTCCGTGATGGCACCAACTGTTCATGTTCTCGTTTACTACACTCGTGACGACGGTGAAATAGTTGCGGATGCTTTAGATATTGATCTTGACGGAACTCTGCAAAACTTTGTGGATGTTAAAGTTAGTACAGGAGAATCTACGCCTGGACAAGCAGTTGATATTACGATAACATCTAAACCCAACTCTTATGTTGGTCTTTTGGGCGTGGATCAACGATCTCTGCTTTTAAAATCCGGCAATGATATTTCACGCGTGAGAAAAAAAAATTTTTTTTATAATAAAAAAATTATTTTCTTGTATTTATTAATTTTTATTTGGGTTTTTAGGACCAAGTATTCAATGAATTGAGATCTTACGATATGGTTGAACAATCTCCGTACTCTGACATGGCATTTGAACGGACATTTTGGCGACCTGGCTCAGCAACAGCTCAAGATGTCTTTCGTGTAATTATTTTTTTTAATCAACTCATGGTTAATATATATATTTTTTTAATAATTAATATATATTTTTAGAAAACGGGAACAGTTGTGCTGACTAATGCATACATTCACGAGAATTTTCCCATCCGTAAGTATTAACGGCCATTGTTTCAAGTAAAACAAACCTACCGACTAACTTTTTAACAAGTCGCACATTATCGCCCACGATGGCTAACCTATAGTCAGCGATAATGAATCATTCACAGCATTAAAAAAAATACATATATATTGTTTACTAGGAGATATGTTTGGCCAAGCATGGCTGAGCATCTAGATCAAATAGATATACATATAATTTACATTTTAACAATGGTCCTACTATTGTGCGTAGTATTCTACCGAACTAGTTTTATGGAAGAGGCCATGTTCGCCTCTGCTGCCGGGGCTGCCGATTCTGCTGCATTCCCGTCCGAGAAGCTCAAAGTACGCAAGAATTTCCCTGAAACGTGGCTTTGGGATCTGCTTGAACCGGGGTAATTCGAAAAAAAAAAAAAAAACAAAACCAAAACAAAATTTCTTCATTCAATAAATCGTTTGAATTTTCATTCGATTTCGTCAAATTCTGCTTTTGCATGAGGGTATCTTTCCTCTGTGACAGGTCATGAAGCTTATTAACCTCATATCATCAATAACTAATATAATTCAATGAAATTGTAGAGAAATGTTTGTTGATAAAGATGATTTTAATCATGAATTAACACGTGGGAGTGGAAAAATCATGTTTTCAAAGCAACATCAACTGTGAAAGTAGTGAAAACTCACTCAATCACTGTGTTAGACTATAGAATTGGATTACAGGACAGCCAGGATACCTCGAGGGTAGAATACGAGGTTCATCTCATGGGTCATCCACTCTGAGGCCAGACATTGGTCCTCCGATTACACACAGAACTGTGACTAGACCTCCACTGGCAGGTCCTTACGCCTTCTCACGCATCCCAACTCCTGTATGGAATAAGCCCCGTGTTTTCCTTATGCATGACATCTCGAACACTTGGCTTTTCACAAATTTCTCAGGGTATTTATCTGCAAAAAAACATCTTTACCTATACCATTTACATTATTTATACAACTATCTGCACGCTATAAACAATGTGTATATACTTCAATTTTATTCATTGACTCTCTGAGCTTTTATATCCATTTAATTCCCGTTGATTTAACGCATTTTTGCCTGTAGATCCAGGGGAGAAACTGTTATACACCGCACCGTGCCTGATTCCATCACATCCTGGGTCTTGAGCGCATTCTCCGTTCATGAAGTTTATGGATTTGGTCTTGTAGATGCTCCCAGGAAGGTATGTATATTTTTTTTATAATTATTTGTCCATTTGATAAAGATTGAATGTTTTTTTTTTAGATGAAAGTATTTAAACCTTTCTTCATATCGGTCGATCTACCGTACTCGGTAATGAGAGGAGAAATCGTGGCAATTCCTATCGTTGTTTTCAACTATATGAATAAAGATGTGACGGCCAATGTGGTGTTGGAGCATGCCGGACAGTTTGAGTTTGCTGAGGTTTCCAATGAAGTTCACGTCACGCCTCGCCTCGAACTCTTCCGCAATAAAACAATTGATGTGAAAGCAAACTCGGGCTCTAGTGTATCGTTTATGATTATACCTCGCGAGCTCGGTGACATCACCATCAAGGCAACGGCTACAAGTCAAATTGCTGGAGACAGCGTTGAGCATAAATTACTCGTCAAGGTGACGAATAAGTAGTTAATCATATTCGTAAGTTTTTATGAAAATATAGCTAATAGTTATTAGTTTTTTCAGGCGGAAGGTGAAACACAGTATCGAAATAAAGCAACTTTCGTTGATCTTCGAGAAATACGCAGTATACAGAAAAATATTACTGTTGATATCCCGAAAAATATTGTTTCTGGCTCGGAATATGTGGAAATTTCAGCTGTTGGAGATATTTTAGGTCCGAGTATTCCTAATCTTGAGAATTTAATTAAAATGCCGTTTGGTTGTGGAGAACAAAATATGCTCAATCTCGTACCTAACATCGTTATTCTCAACTACCTGAAGGTATTTTATTAATATTATTATGATTTTATTAAAAATCTGACATTTCTTCTCTGAAATAATGAATATTGATATTTGAAAAATTTTTTTTTTTACTATTATAATCGATATTTTCGATTTTTTTGACTTAAAATTCTGTACTTTTGGCTGGAAAATTGGATGTTTGCGGGTATCTTACGTAACACACTTAACAATGAGTATTTTTAATTTTTAGAATACAAATCAACTGACACCGGCCATTCAGAGCAAAGCCCTGCGCTACTTGGAAATAGGATATCAACAAGAGCTGACATATCGTCACAAGGACGGTTCATTCAGTGCCTTCGGAGTGTCCGACGACAACGGAAGCACCTGGCTGACGGCATTTGTAATAAAATCATTCAAGCAGGCGGCGGAACACATAAAAATTGAAGAGCGAATAATCAGCGAAGGTCTCGACTGGCTTTCAAAAGTCCAAGCAGTCAATGGGAGTTTCCCAGAAGTTGGACACGTGAGTCACCGTGATATGCAAGGCGGAGCGGCCAAAGGACTTGCACTTACGGCCTTTACACTCCTCGCATTCCTCGAGATTCCCGACACCTCTGGAAAGTACAGAAACACGATCAACAAAGGCGTTGATTATATCGTCCGCAATATCGAGGGTTTAGACGATATTTATGCCCTGAGTGTCTGCACATATGTACTTAATCTCGCTCGACATCCGTACGAAGATTCTGCATTTACTTCTCTCGAATTCAAGGCTATGACGAAGGATGATATTAAATGGTGGAGCAAGCCGGTCGCCGTGGATGACAAGAATCCGTGGTTCCAAATGCTGCCTCGGTCTGTCGATGTCGAAATGACTTCCTACGCAATGCTGACTTATCTCAGGAGAAATCTTGTGACTGATGCCATTCCGGTTATGAAGTGGATGGTAAAGCAGCGCAATCCAGAGGGAGGTTTTTCATCCACTCAAGACACTGTTGTCGGGTTATATGCGCTGTCAAAACTCGCAGAAAAATTGTCATCCAAGGGCAATGACATTACGATAAAAATTACATACGAGGGTGGACAGAGCTCGATAAGAATAAATTCTGCTAACGCGATGATACTTCAGAAATACATACCTCCGCGTAAGACACGGCTTGTGAATATCACAGCGAGTGGAACGGGCTTTGCAATTATACAAGTGTCGTCCCGTTACAACTTGAATGTCACTGGCGCTTGGCCTCTGTTTACTTTGGATCCACAGGTGGACAGGAATTCCAATGACAATCATCTGCAGCTGTCGATTTGCTCGGGTTTTGTGCCGACAAAGGAAAGCAATGAAAGTAATATGGCAGTGATGGAAGTGAGTCTTCCATCGGGTTTTACTGTCGATCGAGATTCGCTGCCCAGTTTGGAAGTTTCGCAACATGTCAAACGCGTGGAGACCAAGCATGGTGACACTATGGTCATTTTGTATTTTGATAAGATGATTAAGAAAGAGTATTGTCCGACTGTTTCGGCCTATAGGACGCACAAAGTCGCCGAACAGAAACCAGTACCTGTGTCCATCTATGACTACTATGATTCGTGTAAGTAGTGAAACTTGATTTTGATTGATGAGGAAATGGAGGAGGAAATTTTTGATGAATTATTTATTTACAGCGAGACGAGCTCGTGTATTTTATGAACCACGAAAGGCCAATCTTTGTGACATATGTGAGGGCGAAGATTGCGAAGATTTGTGCGTTGGTAAACCGGGAAAACAAAAATACAACAATTCATCGGATGCTTCAATTTTAAAAGTTTCCTGTACATACATCTACCTCGTAATATTTTCCAGCGTTCTTTATTTTCAATATAATTAGATTGTTGAGAATTTAATTTTTCTATTCAGTTATAGATTTTGAGCAATTTATACTTAGCACAACTTTATATGATAATTAACGTGATAATCATGTGTATTTATCTAAGATTTTATTTGTAAATTAAGTATAGAATTTATTATTATTGCATATTTTTTATTCTGTATATTTAATGACGAATCAAGAAAAATTCAGAATAGATGAAAAAAAAATCATAATAATCCAGTCATCAGCATTTATGTGCTAATATCTTGATAGGGATACAATAAGTCACACAAATTTTCTTAATAACTTTTTTTGTAGCTGATTTAATTATTTATAAAAAAGGTCTCTTGAGAAAAATTTCATCTTTTTGTGTAAACGCGCGCGCGATTTTCAAAAAGTAGCACCATCGCAGCAGCGGCGAGGTGATGAAACACACACACACACACAATATATTTTCATATGGAATCGTTTGTACGCACCAGAGCGAAGCAGAGAGAGTGAGGCTGTGATTTTGCATTTTTGCAGCGTCGGTCGTCGTGTGCCTGATTATAGTGTTATCTCCCTCTGCTTGGCTACATCAACATGGCATAGTGATGCCTATGCAACCGTTTATTTTCGTCTCGACGTGTTTTCTAACAATAAGCAAAAAAAGCGGTGCATTACTCAGTGTATGACCTCTCGGTCGTGACCTCAGCGCGGCTATGATTCGTGCGTGAAGTGACGCCGACCTTCGTTATTATCAGTAAAAAAGTTCTTTATTCATGGTTGATGATTGCGCATCAGGTCTGCCGGTAAATGTTGCATGACAATTTGGTGAATAAACAATCATCTTAATCGAGGCTAGCCTCAACAATGGGGACAATTACCTGGCGATGCTACAGTGAATTGGTGATTTACTGTCCCATTGTCATGAGTTCGATTGATCGTGTCGGCGCGGAGAGAGGTTAAGTTTGATGGCAACGTGAATTTTCTTTATTATTTCAACTACAGCAGCATGGCAGCAACCAACAACACGATCTTTGCCATGAGGAGCTTGAGGAGTACGCTTCAGAATCAATCTTCAACGTTTTGCACTCTGAAAAATTATGAAGAGGCAATTGTTGCTCTGTTCGAGGCAAGTATTTTGTAATTCTCGCACTTTGAGATTTTTCTGTCACTTTAATAATCTGTTTATTGCATTCCAGGAACTTGAGGCACTCGATATTTCTCCGGTGGACACGACTGATGCCAACGAACCATCTGGAACTTCGGAGACCTTGATAAAACTCATGAATTCCTGCTGGAATTTAATCCAAAATTATCGATATCTCATGAAAACTCACGACAACCTCAAGGACCAGCACTGTCGTACGGCCAACGATAACTCAGGGCTTTCTGTAAGTGTATTTGATTTATTCTGAATACAAACGTTCTGTAATAAAATTAATTTGTTTGCTTACTGTGGGATTGTGGTGATGGGTGAGAAATCTTATATTAAAATTACAATAACGAAGTAATTCTTAAACGAGACATAATTAACCGTGAATTTTGTTACAGAATCATGTTAAAAGACTGAAGGAACTTGCGGACAAGAGGAGTCACATGCTGAGTGTGATGGAGGAGCGCGAGCGGCAGTTGCACGTGAAAATTACCGCTTTAAATCGTGAATTAAAGCGTGAAAAAGATGAGGTATCATTAGAATCACACACATATCTAATGATATCTAATAATATTTATAGATTTTATCGATTAATCTATGGGTTAAATTCTTACAGAACTTGAAACTCAAGAAACAAATTCAGTCGAAAGATAGTCAGCACGCACACGAGTTGCGACGGGCGCAACAGAGCGGGAATAAACTTCGAGATCAGCTGCAAAAGTCTGCTGGTCTGTTCTAAAATTTTATTCGAAATTCTCACCACTAAATACATAATTATATATGTAGGTGTGAATGTGCCAAAAGTGAAAACTACTCAAAGTGCGCCGAGTGAACACCTAAAAATGATTCAAGTGTATCAGCAAAGAATTCATAGCCTGGAGGAGAACAATGGGTTGATGCTCCAGGAAATCAATGAGCTGAGAGATGCTCTGGCTCGTCGTGCTGGAAATAACAACATCCTGAGTGGTGAGTCGAAAAAAAATTACTTTATTACCCGAAATATTAGTCTATATACACGAAATTAAGTGGGAATCAATTACTGCAATCTAAAATAGATTGTAATCCGTGTAAAATGACTAGTAGTGCAATTCCTAGGTATATATTACCGTGAAATCTGTGATGTGAATTGTGTCCAGTACTTTTTGGACACTTACAATTACCTGCGATACAAACAGTATTGTTAACATTACGATATAAAATCGAATTATTTCGATTTTGTGTATAAATAATTTCTGTAGGTATTTTATTTCCATAACTATTAACGGCAATTGATGATAATCGCAACGAACTTTTTCCATCAGCACAATTATTTTTAATTACAATATTTCCCCGTGCAACTAAATTCATACTAACATTTGAAAAAACACAATCAATAATTTTAGCTGAAACTCCCTCAATTGACATATCACCAGGTTTTGTATACTCAAATGTGGAATTAATTATTTCAATTGATTCAAAAAATACAAAATTTAGATTTCCACCAATATTACGTATTATACAATTAATTATTCGTAATATTTCACCATTTCCGGCAAAATTTAATCCTGCCATTCGTTCAATTGTCACATTTTGAAGGATAAAATTGAGAATATTTATATCCATAAATTGTTCCTCGAATCTGTCGATTTTTGTGTTTTCTATTGTAAAAGTATTTATTTGAGAAATACTCGTAAATGTGTCGTGTCCTATTAGGGCAATTCGTCCGATATTTTGTAGATTAAATTCACTCATTTTTCGAGAAGTTGTCAGCGGTGCTGGGGTCAATTTATCACTGGTATTTTTGATGCTTATGTCGCGAATTACTTTAGTATTTTGTGATGAAAAGTGAAGATTTGCCGTGGCACACGAGGTGATGGTTAAAAACGTCCGATCGTCAAACAAATTGATTAGAAAATTGAAATCCTGCAAAAATTGAAATTTATTTCTATGTTAGATCAGAAGATTCTCACGATGACTTACTTACCGCATTGTCTATGCATTTGCAGGTAATAAAAATTTCCTCTCGTTGACAGAATTTATTTACGCTTCTGCCTAACACCAAGCATAACCAAACTAAAAATATTGCACACGTGTATTTCATCGTTTTCTTCGCTTCTAATCCACTCGAAGAATTGTCATTTTATTTTTGTTATAGACACTTGTAGACACCGTGCTTGTCTCAGTGAGAAATAATCAAAGGTTTGAGCTGCATGAAATTCTCGCTGTTGTGTAGGGATCAGTTTAATATTATGATTGACAGGTCTTTCGTGCCGCTTTTTATGGTGATTGGCGTGGATGCTGGTGTGTTCATTAAATCAGGGGTACAATGTATTACCGCCGGCAGTATTTGCTATTTTTTCTATCATCTCAATTACACAGAGAGTAACGCCGCATTGAATGTACAACCGGAACTTGGCATTATGTGTCTTGTCATCTTATATCTCTTTAAAAGGCCCCCAATTTGAAGTAAACAAAAAAATATATAATCTAAAAAAAACGTGATTTGACGTTTTTCGTGATTTTAATTCTTTCGCCGTTTTTTGGGGCCTTTTATCGAATGACGCCCACCTGTACTGGGTGTCTTATTATATTGATAATGTAGAGAGCATGGTAAAGCATCACCACAGTTTACTCCACTCTTATCAGCAATGCCAAGCAACGAAAGAGGGGAAATTGTTCGCGTTGTTGGCTGACGACGGCAGGAGAATGAACCCTTTATGCCTTATTCAAATTGTATCAAATAATCGCTCATCGAAAATAAACATCTTGATTAACACATTTTTTTGCAGGGCTTGACGGTCCAGGTGGATGAGAATGGCAAAGTCCAGTGTCTCGACAGGGTCTACTGAGGCCTGGTGAGGTGATCCTAGAAGTCAATGGCAAGGCTTTTTCCACGCCAAACGGTTATAGTCGACGGTATTTCAATAGCTTGCTCCAGGCATGAGCTAGTTGTCAATAGATGATTTTTAAATCAGTTTTCTTATCTCTTGGTCGAATATAATGCTACGTAATGCCATGAACAATATGTATCTTTGATGTTGATTTGCTCGTTTATTGACGATTACTCAATTTTCTGTGACGTAATTCAAAGTCTGTGTCGGCAATCAGTGGATAATCCGGAATGCCAGGGGTTTTTTTCAGCTGAGCTGAGTACATTGATGGTGGAAAATACAGAAACGAGATAATCTCTCGGACATTTTCTTACAAATATTTGTGCAATTATTGGCGGTGTCTTTACTGTTGCTGGTCTGCTGGATATAATTTTGTACCACTCTCTGTGCATTCAGTTCAAAAACAGGAACTGGGAAAATTCACATAATTTTTTTGAATTGGTATACCTAGTTTGATAAATAAAGTCTTTATTTAACTCAACTTAATTTTTTGTTTTGAAAATTCACAGAGTAAAATTTTTCAAGTTCTAAATACATTTATACAATGAAATCAATGAAATTAATGTATTTGCATAGCAGAGTAAAAAAACAAAAACAAATATTATTTATTTTCTTGCTGGGTTGTACCTTTTCAACTAATCGAATAAAATAAAAAATCATCAAATCAGTCCAAATCGAATCAAATTAAATCGAATCATATTAAATCGAATTAGAACAAATTTGTTCAAAGATGACCATTTTTCGAATCTGATCTAATTAGATCAAATTTGAACAAACCAAATTAAGTTTGATCAGTTTGAATCTGAACAAATTTTAACCTTTTTTCCTGGGATTATCACTTTACAAACAAATTACTATTTACAGATTAAATTTTAAACTGATCTACCAAGTGGTAGCGATGAACGGTGCCGAGGTAGATGACAAAAATGTCCCTGACCCACCAGTTCTCGAGGTACGTGGGTACAAAATCGAACTGGACATGTATTCCACCAGTCCAATGGATACTTGGGACAACATTACAAGCAATCTCCCGAAACTGGATAACAATTTGGGTGTTGTAAACAAAAACACCATCGCCATCTTACTTTACGGTCCGAGTGGATTAAATTTTAAACTGATTTACCAAGTAGTAGCGATGAACGGTGCCGAGGTAGATGGCAAAAATGTCCCTGACCCACCAGTTCTCGAGGGACGTGGGTACACAATCGAACTGGATAAGTATTCCACCAGTCCAACGGATACTTGGGACAACATTACAAGCAATCTCCCGGAACTGGATAACAATTTGAGTGTTGTAAACAAAAACATCATCGCCATCTTACTCTACGGTCCGAGTGGCTCTGGAAAATCTACAACCTTGAGTGGCCGTTCACGGAACCCGACAGGGATCATCCACAAGATGGTAGCGGCGTAAGGAAAGCAACCATTCGGTAATGTGCGATTTGGTCTCCAAATTCAAGGGGAAACTTCCTGCACGATCAGATTTATACACGAAAACCTTCCAAAAAAGCACGGATTAGGATATGATGGCGACAACGAGCTTCGAGAACCTCGACAGTATCCTCAAACTGCGAAAGGTAGCGCGGACAAATAACAACTGACGCGCTTCCCCATGAGAAGGTTCATATAATGAAGTCGTCCAGCTTCACCGGAAAACAGCTTATAGCCTTGAAAATGGGAATTAAAAGCAATCTCCCGGAACTGGATAACAACTTGAGTGTTGTAAACAAAAACACCATCGCCATCTTGCTCTACGGTCCGAAGACTCTGGAAAATCTACAACCTTGAGTGGCCGTTCGCGGAACCCGACAGGGATCATCCACAAGATGGTAGCAGGCGTAAGGAAAGCAACCATTCGGTAATGTGCGATTTGGTCTCCAAATTCAAAGGGGAAACTTCCTGCACGATCAGAGCACGGATTAGGATATGATGGCGACAACGAGCTTCGAGAACCTCGACAGTATCCTCAAACTGGGAAAGGTAGCGCGGACAAATAACAACTGACGCGCTTCCCCATGAGAAGGTTCATATAATGAAGTCGTCCAGCTTCACGCAAAAACAGCTGATAGCCTTGAGAATAGGAATCGTGAAGAAGACCATCACGTTTAGAGACTCGGCAATGTGGAGGTTTATCTTGCCAGAGGAAGAAGCGTTGAGTATCACATACTATAAAGTGCATGGACTAGGCCTATCTGGGGACACCATGTAAAAAAAAACGCGCCTTGTACCTTACCGCAAGGTGGTGTGGAAAAGGGTACGGATAGAGAAGAACAGGACTTCCTATCGAATGACGCCCACCTGTACTGGGTGTCCGAAGAGCCTAGGACACTAAGACAAAGAGAAATGATTTTTCTCCTTGTTTGGATCTTGACTGAATCGCCGATTCGATATGGTAGAATTTTTGTTCTCTCGACGTCGTTACAACTATAATTTGTATACACGAGAGTGATATCGATCGAAGTTCATTGTTTAAAATATGAAAAACAGAGGACCGACGCGAGCTTGTGTCCTCACGGTGTCCATAAGCCTCATTATGATGGTGCATTTTGACGCGCTCTGTTGTGTGTGTGCGTCAATATCCTTGACACTGGCATTGCACATCATCAGGGCCGCTGTGTAAATCATAAAAAAATACATTTTCAATTTTTTCAATTGAATTTCTGAATATTAATCCTTATCTGTGTGTGTTCTAGCTTGTTTTTTATATTCGAAAAAAAATCCAATTATTGCGAGGAAAATTTAATAACGTCATAGAAAAATATAAAATTACGAAAACTCACCAATTGGAATATTGTTTTAAACACCAGGACACAGCCAAGGATTCAAGATTGGCCTGGGATAGCTGCGTAATCGTGCCAAAAGTCATCAGCACTGGTTTTACAGTCAGCTTTGGGAATAGTCAAGCCACTAGCTAAAAAAATACGGACATTATTACGTGAAAAATTACTAAAAAACTAAGTGTAACATTACTGTCTGCTGCGATTTCACGGTGGAGTCAGCAATGCCAGGATGCTAATCCTTATGATGCTTCTACGAGTGACTGGATTCCAGGACGTGAATTGGAATCAACAGAACGCCTCTAGTTTATCCACGCTGCCCAGCTCCAGGCCACTGTGATTATGTAGTCAGGATTCGGCTTTGCTGCAAAAAACTCGACAGATTAAGCAGGTGAATTTGTCACATCCAGCGTGAAAAGCTACATGTAAATTTGTCGCTCCTAATAGTCTCGAGCACCGACAACCGATTAAGCAGGCGTAAAAAACGAAGAATTGTGTTTAAAATAATTAGAATAAATATTCGCGGAATCTTGAGGCCATCCACAGGATGTCGAACTACTATACTAGCTAGAGGTATACTTCAAAGACCCTATACAACTGTTAAAATTATATCCCAGACTCCTAGGGGTGTACCATCCGTGTTACTAAAGGACTGACTTTAAACCGAAGACAGAATTATTACTACTGGCAATTGTTTTTTTTTTTTTTTTTTTTTTTTTTTTTTTTTTTTTTTTTTTTTTTTTTTTTTTTTTTTTTTTTTTTTTTTTTTTTTTTTTTTTTTTTTTCAAAAATGGATATTTTTTTTACACTGGAACGCTATTAAAGAGAATGTAAACTATATAGTTATCGAATGTTTCCAACTTTAGGATAGCTTTAAACAACGTTAGCGCGTAACATTGATGTGAACAGAGCGCCCAATTTATGCATAACTCTGTCCGACTCTGCATATTTCGTTGATAGTTGAAACCCTCAGATAGGGACTCCAGGACTTGGCAACGTCATGCTGTATCGTCCATACTAATGAAATAAAGGTTTAAGAATAAATCTATCCCTCACTCACCGACGATGAATCTGCAACTGCCGGTGGACACTACTGCTGCTGCTGCTGCTGCTGCTGCTGCTGCTGCTGCTGCTGCTGCTGCTGCTGCTGCTGCTGCTGCTGCTGCTGCTGCTGCTGCTGCTGCTGCTTGCTCTACTGTCATATCTTGTATTTGATGAGTTCCAGATCCGTCACACCATGACCCTAATAATCAAAACAATCTACTTTAATTAACGTTTTCTCAATTGCAACAATAAAAATAAAATGCTACAGAGTAAAGACTATAACCTCAAAACATGCTTTCGAATCTCACCATTTTAATCTCATTTTCTCACATGTAAGGGGCGTACAACTCAAGTTATATGCCGTGGAATAATTGATTAAGGTCTCTCGATGAACATTTATTCGTAAAAACCATTCAATTGTGCGAATATTTCTTTTTATTTGCTATGCTTTTGCCGTCGCGCGTTCGTACAAGACAGAGAGAGACAGACTAATATTGATTTTCCACCAAGATGGCGTCGATCAGCTGTTTTGTGTCGAATTCAACTTTCAGCGGGCTTTTTCAAATTTATTATTTTTCATATCTCAGTATAAATTTCGGTTATTGTCCATTCTAAACTCCCATTAAATAATAAATCATCAAAGTGACTCGATTATTTCTCTTTTAAATATTTCGATGAAATATTTCTAAAAAGCCTTGTTCAAAATCTTTATAGTGTTCTCGATTCGATGAAGAAGGTCCTTTGAAATTTTTTTATGCTGTCTAATTACCTACTTCTTATCTCATGATCGCATGATACGCATGCGGAGATGCTAATAAAAAGATTATTTTAATTATTAGTAGTTAATAATAATGCTGACCTTTTAGAGATTTTAACTGCCCTATTACAAACGTTCATATAGCCTTTGTCATATCACACGTCATGGTAATTATTAGTAGTTAATAATAATGCTGACCTTTTAGAGATTTTAACTGCCCTATTACAAACGTTCATATAGCCTTTGTCATATCACACGTCATGGTTGATCATGGTAGGATGAGATTGAGATCCTAAGTTTTTTTGCATTACCGTGAATATAAAAAATAAGGAATTACTAATTACCCAACCCTACGTCATGGTTGATCATGGTAGGATGAGATTGAGATCCTAAGTTTTTTTGCATTACCGTGAATATAAAAAATAAGGAATTACTAATTACCCAACCCTAACCAATTCATAAAACCTATTGACTTTTTATCTCCAACTCGTGACCACAATATCCTTCAAATTTGAGGTGCAGGTAATTACGTTAATTTGACGGCTCCTTTGTCGCGCCTGACGGCATATATATATAAATAATAAGTCGATATAGGCTCGATCTACATGGTGCGATATTTTACCGCACCATGAAAATCCAGCCACACACGTTGGTGAGAGGTTGAGGAAAATTTTACGCGCACATTTTCGTTCGATTCTACAAAAATATAATTCAATTGCAGGGTTTTTTAATACCCTAAAAACATGGTAGTCAGGGGCAAAAAAAAGGTAAGTTTTATTGGCGACATTGAATAACAAAATTTATTCCCAAGTGATTTTCAATCAGCCAGTTGGATACCTCGGTTTATTGAGGTTATGTAGTGTTGAGAAGTTCCAAAATATTTCTATATATCTAAAAAAACATCCTATCACTTCAATATTGATAAAAAAATATTGCTTTCAATTTTTCAGTATCAATCTGGCGAGGGTGCCCAGTTTATGACCCGAAAAGCGGCTTTAAAAAGACTGCAATTGTCTCTAAACGAGTTTAGCACTCTCTGCATCATCAAAGGAATATATCCGCGAGAGCCGCGAAACCGCAAGCGAGCACAAAAAGGCAAAGCTGGCATTAAAACCCTCTACCACGTAAAAGACATCCAGTTTCTCCTACACGAGCCTCTAGTATGGTTGCTGCGCGAGAAAAAAATCTACACTCGGCGTATCGCCAAGGCAAAGGAACTTCGAGACTTTCCAAAAATGAAGCGTCTTCTCGCCAATCACCCGAAGCTCAAGATCGACCACATCGTCAAGGAACGCTACCCAACATTTATCGACGCACTCCGCGATTTGGACGACTGTCTGACACTCTGTTTTCTCTTTGCGACATTCCCATCTATGCCGCACGTCCCGCGTGACCAGAATGCTTTGTGTCGCAGGCTGACAATCGAGTTTATGAATGGCGTGATTGCGGCAAAGGCTCTCCGCAAGGTATTTATATCCATAAAAGGCTACTACTATCAGGCAGAAATCAACGGGCAGCTTGTCAACTGGATTGTGCCTCACAAATTCTCGCACGAGCCTCAGTCCAAGGCTGAAGTGGATTTCCGCGTGATGTCCACCTTTGTTGAATTTTACATCGTCATGTTGGGCTTCACAAACTTTGCCTTGTACAAATCACTGAATTTGTACTACCCGCCAAAGTTTAACATGACAACAGGCTTTGAAAAGGCACTCGTGGACGAGGATGACTACGCAAACGAGCGCATCAGCGCGATGAACGTTGCACTGGTGAGTCGCGAGCCCATAGCGCAGGGCGAGACCGAGGAGGACATGGATCTGGATGATTTTCCCACTGAAACCGACCCGGAAAAGGTCGAGGAGGCTCGTTCAGAGGCCATGAAAATCCGCCAGCTCAAGACACTCTTCAAAGGCAAGAAATTCTTTATTAATCGCGAGGTTCCGCGCGAACCGCTTGTCTTTATCATCCGCAGCTTTGGCGGCGAAGTTTCCTGGGACCGAATGTCCTTTGTCGGTGCAACCTTCAACGAGGATGACGAGAGCATCAACTACCAAATTGTCGATCGGCCCAGCATGGAGAAGCAGTTCCAGTCGCGATACTACGTCCAGCCACAGTGGATCTTTGATAGCGTTAATGCACGCGAACTTTTGCCAGTGGAAAAGTACTTTATGGGTGCTATCCTGCCGCCACATCTGTCGCCCTTCGGCAGCACGCGCGATCAAGTTTACATCCCGCCAGAGGAACGTGCGTTGATGGATCCCTCGTTCAAGCTCGACAGTTTAAATAAAAAGAAGGGCGACGACGAGGAGGAAGAAGAGGAGGAGGAGGACGAGGACATTGCGGACGAGGATATTATTGAGGATTCCGACGGGGAAGAGGACGAGGAGGGTCACGGTCTCGAGGACGACGCAGTCGAGGAAGAGCTGACTGAAAACGAGAAAAAGAAATTGGAAAAGATTAAGAAGATGAAAGTGTCGGCGGGATCAGTGGTTCAGAAGGACCCCTGGGCCGAGGCAAAGCATGAAAAACAAGAGTATCGTTTGCGAGAAAAAATGATTAAGAAAAAACATCGCAAATTGTATCGAAGTATGATGCAAGGTCGCGACGATCGTAAAAAAGAAATTTGGCTTCTGTGCAAAAAGCGAAGACGCTTGCAGGAAAACAAACAGAAATAAACTAAATAATATTCATGTTCTTCTTAAGATAAGCGCATATATTATTTATAATAATAAAATTCTGTTTTTTTCCACTATTGTATGTTTTTTATTTGTTATCATGTTATCAATTGTAAAAATTTTTTAAGTAACAGAAGGCGGCGCTGATCCAGTCAGCTGACGCATATGTGTAAAGCATAACCTAAAAATTATGAATTCGCGTTTAGTTTGAGATGCCGTGTCAATGAATTATATTATTTAACAAAAGATTAATTATAATAGTGAATATTTGAAATGACGACTAACTAAATCATGGTAAGTAATTATTATTGATATATTTACAATATTATTTGTTTATAAAACTCCCAGACTTGGACGTAAATTCGCGTTGAATATGTGACGCTTGCCATAATGGCATAAATAATTTTGTAACTTATAATTTAATAATTAAAAAAACACTTTCAGGCGGATGTTCAAAGGCACTCTGTGCACACACTGGTTTTTCGTTCGTTAAAACGAACCCACGATACTTTTTCATCGAACCAAGGCCTTTTACCGCCAGTGGATGTTGAGCTGCAAGTTAAACTATTTCCCGATCGTCAATTCGGCAAGAAATTTGAGAATTTAACAATACTTTTTATTGCAGGGAGAAAAGAAAGCAGAGAATCAAAGCTCGAGACTCATATGGTCCAATTTTAGAGCGCGTGAAGGCAAATGCAGCCCTCAAAACACAGTCTGTTGATGAACCTGTGGATCCGCCACCACCTGGAGGTAAAATTCGGTATAACCAACGTTTCCCCTGCGTACAGTAACGATAATATTCGACTTTTCCAGATGAATCCTTTGTTGGAGGTCAATCTGGAGTTGTGGTGCCTTATACTCCAACGCCAACGCCCACTATCACGACCACGAGCGGATCATTGATGACATCTGCAACGAACAATGCCGTCTCACTTCCGCAGAAACGAATGGCCTCCATGGCAAAGCCAAAATGGCATGCTCCCTGGAAATTGTATCGAGTAATCAGCGGTCACCTTGGATGGGTGCGAAGTTGTGCCGTTGAGCCGGGAAATGAATTTTTCGCCACGGGTTCTGCCGACAGAGTGATAAAGGTACCTCGCGTAATTGTCAAAAATTTGACGTTTTTTCACAGCCAACGTTAATTTTTTCAGATTTGGGACTTGGCATCTGGAAAATTAAAGGTTTCTCTGACCGGACACATCAGCAGTGTTAGAGGACTCGCATTTTCCAACCGTCATCCATACTTATTTTCATGCGGCGAAGATCGTCAAGTGAAATGTTGGGACTTGGAGTACAATAAAGTCATTCGACACTATCATGGGCACTTATCTGCGGTGTATTCTATGGCTCTTCATCCTACAATCGATGTTTTGGTAACTGCAGGACGCGATTCGACTGGCAGAGTGTGGGATATGAGAACAAAAGCCAACGTTCACACTCTTGTTGGTCATACAAATACGGTTGCAAGTGTGATTTGTCAAGATGCAGAACCTCAAATTATCACTGGCAGTCATGATTGTACTATTCGAATGTGGGATTTAGCTGCTGGAAAATCCAGGGCAACGCTGACCAATCATAAAAAGAGCGTGCGAGCTGTCTGTTTCCATCCGTCAATGTAGGAAGTTTTTTTTTGTGCTTTTTAAAATTAGTTGGAGTTACTGTATGGTTTTTTTGCAGATATATGTTCGCATCGGCTTCTCCGGATAATATAAAGCAGTGGAAATGCCCTGAAGGAAAATTTATTCAGAATTTATCGGGACACAATGCTATTGTCAATTGTCTGGCAATAAATACCGATGGAGTACTTGTTTCTGGCGCTGATAATGGCACCATGCATCTATGGGACTTTCGAACTGGGTATGACTTGAAGATTTATATGGGATTTATCATTTTTTAATGGTAACACGATTTTTTTTTTTTGCTTTAGGTATAATTTCCAACGCCTCCAGGCACCCGTACAGCCCGGCTCGATGGACAGTGAAGCTGGAATTTTCAGCATCACTTTTGATATGTCAGGAACTCGCATGATAACTACTGAGGCTGATAAAACAATTAAAATTTACAAAGAAGACGATTCTGCGGTAAGAATCTTTGAGAATAATTTTTCTTTTTTCTTTATAATTTCTTGTTATTAATGAAATTTTTTTTTAGTCTGAGGAAACTCATCCTGTCAATTGGCGACCGGAGATTATCAAGCGGAGGAAATACTAAAAATTCCAATCAACGTAAGGGCGTGAAGCTAGTAAATATTTTTATTATAAGCTCTGTACGAGAAATTCTTCTTCAAGTATAAATTTGCGTAAAAAAAAAACAATGCAGCTGGAAATCTTAAATCTCATCTAGATCGTAATCTTCGACTGGAAAATCACCTAGCTTGATGTGAGCCGGTTTAACAAAACCACCGTATTTTGGAGCACATTCAAAGTATCTTTGGCCATTTACTCTGCATGAAAAAACATAAAAAAACTTGAATATTTATCGGATTAATGATGAATAAATTTACTTACGAGCCATCATTTTTTCCCAGAGGCTCGTCGTACTTTACGCCAATCCAGTAGCCCTCTTTAAAGCCCGGTTCACCTGTTAATTCAATTAATTTACAGATTTTTTGTATTTTAAAATAGGTGTTTAACGTTAGAATTTTTGTTACTTACCAACATACATGACTGTAGCTCGTCGTTTTGGCTGTGAAGGCACATGAACTTCACAGCGATCTCCTGATTTCATTGTCTTTACTAGAGCTTCCTCGGTTGCTTGCTCTTGTTGTCGTTCTTCCTCCTTCTTTTTCATCTCTTCTTCATTGTATTTTCCCAATTTATTTTTTGCTAAAAATGCCTTAACTGTGTCTGAAATTATGTTAAATGTATTTTTACTGGATTCGCAGAGATATTTTAATTTTTTTACCAGGTCGTTTTGAATATTCTTCTTCAGATATTGTAAATTTTTCTACTGAATCTAAATCCTGATCCAATTGAATACAGTTGTCGATTACCTGAAACAACAATATTTTCATGTATTTTTAATTTTTTTTCTAAGTTTTACAGACTTACGTGAACTCTCATTCCATCATCAATAGGATATGACCCTAAAAGACTTGCTCCATTGTTCGGAGTGCAAACAAGCTTGTCATTTTTGTCATAAACTTCCAATTTCATCGTCGCCTTGTTGCCTCCAGTCAATAGCTCCAATTTACCCTAAAAGGTAACATATAACACGATATGTTTAATTATAAATATTTCAATAATTGAAATTTAATATACCAACCTTAAAATCATCGATTGTAATAGCTTTTTGGAATCGTCTCTCAACACAGCAGGTTTGTTGGCCAGAATTTGTGATATTTAGCAGAATAAAATCAGGTGTAATCACGCTAAATGTGGCCATTTTCAATGAATTAACTTTTTTTCGTCTTTATAAATTAATTATTTTTCATACAGAACAAATGTCAAAGTATTGGAAATTCTTTTGTTTGCTGTTGTAAACGGTTAATCGATTATAATTTGTCGAAAAAGTGCTAAAATTTAAATGCCTTGACAGACAAACACTCACACCGTCAGTCAACAACTTAGGCTGGATTTACATGGTGCGTTGTTTTAACGCTGCGTTAAAATAACGCACCATGGAAATCCAGCCTTACACGACAGTGTGTGCCCACATAATCTCAATTCAGTTTGTTACTTATTTGGATGAGTATACGTGGGGCATGTATTAAAGTATATTACATCAAATTTGCATTCATTTACGACTCAAATAATATAGTTAAATAAAAATAAAAATTTAATTATGACGTCGACAAGACAAAATTCAAAAAAATTCAAATGGACTCTGGATTTCGCTCACAAGTATGTATTTTAATTAATGATGATAATTCAAAATCTAGTTTATCTGAGACAATAAATATTTAAATTGATTTCAAGGACTAAACAGGATAGAAGTGCTGAACTGCCGAGTCCTCCAGGATACAGTCCTGCAGTGGCATTATCCCACAGCATTGATCATCTTCGAGAAAATGACTCGAATCACCTGATAATAAAAAAATCCTGGGACCTGGCACTGGGTCCGTTGAAGCAAGTTCCCATGAATTTGTTTATTATGTTCATGGCCGGCAATTCAATATCAATTTTTCCTATAATGATGGTCGGTATGTTGATCATCAGGCCTGTCAAGGCGTTGTTTACGCTGCAACAAAGTAAGTTTGGTCATAAAATAGCTTTGCGGATTGGAAAATGACGAGTTTTATTTGATTGCAGCATTCAAAGTGATTGAGGGAACTCATGCCATTGCTCAAAAATTCGTTTTTGTCCTTGGACAAATTGTGAATATAGCTTTAGCACTCTACAAATGTCAATCGATGGGTTTATTGCCAACACATACTTCAGATTGGCTGGCATTTGTTGAACCACCAGCACGACTTGAGTACTCGGGTGGTGGACTGATTTACATTTAATCCATTGGATGGTTTTTTAGAGTTGATTCACAAAACAAAAATGTATTTATAATTAAGTATAATTACATTCAGCCATATCTTATGGGCTAAGGCAAGAATATATTTCACAATACGTTAGAAAAACAATATATACATAAGAAATCCATTTCTTTTAATCAATTTTTCTATTTGAATACTTTTTATTTTTTTTTGTGCTCATCGGCAAATTGTTTCAGTCGTTCCAGGATTTTTGATGGCTCATCCACCCTCGGTACCTGAGATAAAAAATTGGAAAATATTAACAATATCTTGAGTGCAAAGTATTTTTGTTGATGATTTACCTCATAATTTTGACTTATGTAGATACCAGCGTAAATGCCAATGCTCAAGGTCAACTAAAAAATAATTAAAGAGGGTAAAGAATTTCTTTTTACAAAAAACAAAATAACAAAATACTTACTAAAAATTTTATCATTGTGCGATGAACAATCATACAATCAAGAATTTTCCTCAAAAAAATGTACACTTGTTTGGAAATTACAAGTAAAATTTTTTTGACAGCTCGAATCTGCATTACCGACGGTCGAACGCTTGAGTTTTCATGAAAAATTCTGACGCGCGCGCCGCCGGCGCCATTTTACGTAAAATCAATAGGGGCGGATACATATGTAGAAAAAAATTTTATGGACGCCAACTCTGCTGTTGTTTGCTCTCTCGTGTTAAACGCGCAGTAAATTCATTGTGGTCTCTAAATTTAATAAAATATTCATCGATATCTACACGTCTTGATTATAAATTATTAATTCCCAGTGAATAAAATTGCCGAGGGCCTTTTGGTGGATGTCATGAGGCAACAGTTGTGTCCTAAAGAACATTCAACTGACTGCGCGCTTGCTAAATTAATGGTGAGTCGACCTAAGCACTCAGATATGTCCTTCAACGCTAATTATTTACAGCCATACTTACGTATTAACGATTGTGCATTTGAATCGAGAACTAAATCAATCTGCATCGGTGAAATTGCCTATTGCTCGCTCCTTCCCTACAATACCTGCCTGCTGCAGTAACGTTCGTAATCCTGTGATGCTCAAGTTATAAAGTACTTACAGTCGAATATCTAGTACATGCGGCGTACTAAAAGTCTTCTAAAGTTCCTCAAAGCCTGACAATACCCATTCTTGTATTTTCCACAAGCTGTAAGCCGAGTTTTATCGGATTTCTCGACATTGAAACCCTACATATGTACGTATTGAATAGTTAATACATGCAAAGTTGTATTTCAAATGCCTGTTATACTGTTAGAAAATACCGGTGCATCATAGAACCGTATGAACTAAATATTAAAACTACTAAAAATCAAGTTTCGCGATATATTTCAAATGCCTGTTATACTGTTAGAAAATACCGGTGCATCATAGAACCGTATGAACTAAATATTAAAACTACTAAAAATCAAGTTTCGCGATAAACTAACCTCACTTATTACGTCTGAATGCTATTATATGATAATCCCATGAATTAATCAGTCGAATAAAACATTGTGTGTATTTTGTCTATTGATTTGTGGCATTTATTTGTACATTGCAGTTGTAATACAATTATATGATAATCCCATGAATTAATCAGTCGAATAAAACATTGTGTGTATTTTGTCTATTGATTTGTGGCATTTATTTGTACATTGCAGTTGTAATACAAAATACAGATGCCATACATTCTGGTACGTGGTAATCTAGCCTCCTACAGTCACAGATATCCTTGGAGAGTACTCGTTTCTGGTCTAAAAGGTATCATTCATGCCTGTACATTTATACTCTTTTGAGCTTTTATACATGCATTTGTCTCTATGATTATTATTATTATATACAACAGTGTTGGCCTTTCAATCAATAATCTCCTCTATATTAACACGAATGTGTACTTAAGATCAAGATAAAAGTATTGATGATATAATTTAATTTTCTACTCCATGTGTTACAGCTGCTGATATTGAACAATTGAGTCGATTTGCTTCTGGTGGATATTGCGACAATTCAACTATTGTTTATCTTCAACATCCCTGTGTAATATTAACAGCTTTAGAGGTTCTTGGCTACAAAGTTGTTGCTTCATCGAGTACAAGTGTTAAGCAAGATTACAATGAGTACATGTGGACTATGAGAAAGGATTTTTCTGAGCCCGAGCCAGAGCCTATTGTGAAATCAGGTACGTTTGGCAAAAAAATTTCAATCGGTCATTGATTTGAAAAAATTGTTTTTTTTTTTTTTTTAAGTTATTCACAATTATTAAGAGAGGAAAAAAAACCCACTAGTTTCATTTATAGTTATTCCTGCCATATTCGACTGATTTCATTGTCTGTACCTGATTTTTTTCTGTTAATTCACTTAAAAACAATATATCCTGAAAGATACGCTATATTATTCGTACATAAAAACAGTAGTATTTAAAAATAAACAAACGTACGGGTTGTAATATTTTATTGTAGTAACTGGCGGAAATTAATCGAACAAGAGTATCATCAACGATATATATTTAAAAAAAAAAGGAAAAACGACAATGGTGAAAAAACGCGGAGTAGTTTGGACTTATTATAATAAAAAAGTTGATGGAACAACAGTAGTTGCGTACTGTAAATTTTGCAATCGATCGTATATACAAAATGCCACAAGGATGGAGAAACATCTAGCGCGATGTGAAAAAGCGTTGCCGGAAGTCAAGCAATTGTTTCTACGTGTGTCTACAAGTAAACGAGTCAATCGAGCTCGACTTTTGGGCGCGAAAATTGGTGGAAATTGGATTAAACAAAATGGAGATGTGACATTGGATATCAGTAATCTTACGGAGGCTGATCTGGAGGATATAAGCGAGTGGAATCGTCAAAAGGAGGAAGTTATAAGCGACGACGTGCCCGAACAGAGCTTGGATTTAATTGGCGAAGATGAGGAACAGGCCTGGACTGAACAGCAGGAGGCAGCCAAGCTTAGTGTTCGATCGGTGAATACTGTGGACAAGAGAAACAATGGTATTGCTCGAGAATGGATAAACAAAGATGTGGCTAGTCAGGAATCCATTTCAATTTCTCAATATGGTATATAAATATTATTTACAAGATATTTATTATAGTATTGGATAATAATTGGAATTTTTTACAGAAGAAACTGAAGATCATCCACATCAACGTATTACTGGCGAACATTCTAAAACTGAATCAATTGATCCTTTAATTTGTACATCACCACAATTTAGCACTAGTCACAGTGCATTACAAATTAAGATTCTTCAGGAGGAATTACTTGAGAAACGTGCTATAAGAAAATTAGCTGAGCTTGAGTTACGCCGTAAAACTGCTGATTTTGAACGCTATCAGTATGAATATGAAAGGGATAAAACACGTGCAGATATTCGATGGGCTCATGAATCTCGTATGATGCAATTGAGAGAAGAACGTGAGCGAAAATCTATTCAAGAAAATTCAAATGCAAATTTTACATAATAATATAAGAATTTTATTTTTTTCGCATTACATTATCAATTTTTAATCGCTTTATTTGCGTTACAAGTGTACGAAGATAAAGCGTTTCTTTCAATTAATATTTTCTACGTGCTAACGAAATTCTTTACGAAAAAAAAAGAACAAAGCAAAAATGCACACGATTCTAGAGTTAAATGATTGACTTATTTAATTTTTCGTTTTTTTTTTTTTTGTTTTTTAAGTCCAGATATAGATTGTCAGTGTACGAAATGTACATATTATGTAGTAATCTACGTTTGAAAAGAAAAAATAATAAATATAAATGTCTTTTACTTTTAAATCTCGTAATCTCTTCTAGTGGAGAAATTACCCATACATTAGTGATGATTAATTGTTTCAGGATAATGATTAAAAAAAGAAAAATTTTGTGATTTGTTTTAGAACTAAAAGACAACGAAGTGTAATAGTTACGAACAAAAAAAAATTAATAATATTACTTAAATTGGTTCAATCAGTCTGATAATCATGTCGGAAAAAACTACAACGTCCGAAGCCGCCACTGACTGTTATTATTATGTGGCTGTAAAAGGCTCGCCTTTTTCAACCGACTGTACCGTCTTTGGCTTAACAGATGACGAGATAAAGGCGCTATACAACCGATTTCCCAATTCTGGCACAGACGTCGTCAACGGAGTTATCATAAAAGGTTTCTACGAACGTATAAATTTTTTATTATCACTGATTGTTCATTGACTCGACGTCAATCATATGAAAAACAATTATTTATTCATTATTTCGGGGTGGTGGTTTTACTTGAGTTAGCTTTATGTTTTTGTACTTTTAAATTGCTTCATTCTATCGATTAAGAAAAAAATCGAATTATGTCTCTTTTTTTTTTCATTCGAAGTTTTTATGTCATAATATTGCCAAATCTTTTCGCTGGTCAATAAACAACGTGAAAAAAAAAAAAAAAACGTTTTGTTTCAGCGTCGCCATTAGCTATTATAAATAGTCTGGCTGAGCTTGGCTATCGTGTCGTTTGCACCACCGGCGAAGCAGAGATACTTTGGACATTGCAAAGAGAACTTTAAAAGGCTTTAAGAGGCTCACCTCGATTACCTCAAAATATATTATACTATTTTGTGCACACACACACACACACACACACAAATATATTAACAAAATGCACTATAAGAAGAATAATCAAACTATATTATGCAGAAATTTTCATCGCTCTTTAAAGATATACACTTCAAAGCATTCCAATTATACTATAAAAAAAAAATAATGGCATAATTTTTAAATATTCATCATTGTCAGAATTTAGAGTTTTTTTTTAATTATATTTAAAATAAGAAATATTTAAGAAAAAAAGACTATACCAAATTTTTTTGCAGTTTACAGTATGAGTTTGTGAAAATAATATATACGAAATTATTTTTTCAAATTATATACTATACTTGAAAAAAAAAAAAAAATCTAATCTGAAATTGTTATTTTTTTTGTTAAATTATTTCAGGTACACATAATGACATTAAAAAAGAACAATATGGCAGAATTGAAATTAATAGAATTATAAATCTTGGCAAAGTCTGAAAATGATTATATTTTGGATAATTTTTCATACGATTATATTAATTTAATGTGCGATCTGGTGCTATAGCCAAAAAATATTTGTATATCTGTATATCTAGATGTGGGCCTAAATATTGAATAAATAATCAAAATAAATTAGTCGACTGGCAGTCGCTTGAATTCATCGTGAAAAATCAACTGTTATGAACAATTCGGCAAAGAGTTGTCAAGCATGCTGTGAAACTTCTGCAAGCAGTGTGCGACAGACTCTGGATGAAATGGATTTTGAACGGGGTATTTGGAGCGCAGGTGAGTTTGATTATTGGGAAAATTTTTTAATATATTTTTTATTGATGAAAAAACCTTTTTCAGCACTGAGCAACGATTTATCTCGTTTGAAAAGCTTACTAGCCAAGGGTATTGGCGCATCAATGGAAGACTCGGCTGGATACACGGCTCTACATTACGCCGCACGTGCCGGATACTTTGACGTCTGCCAGATGCTCATATCTGCGGGTGCAAATGTCAATGCCGTCACGAGAGCCGGCCACGCGACTGCTTTACACCGAGCCACGAAGAATCGCCACGTTAAAATTGTTCATTTGTTGTTAGATCATGGAGCAGACCGAACTATTGAGGATGCCGATGGAAAAACTGCCCTTTTTTACGCTCTGACTGATGAGAGAAAGTGCCAAGAACTTGTGGCTGCTCTTGAATATTAAATTGTCATCTTATAATTCATATTTGCTTGGATATAATTAATATCCTTGATGTGAAAAAAATGTCAATCACACACTGTTTCATAGAAATTTTTACGTGGCTCTAGATCAATAATCCTTGACGCTCATCTAGTCATCCGACGGAATGGCTGATTATAGTCTAAATATTTTTCACGACTCAAAAGTAATTTTTTCTTCAATGTTTTTACCATAAAATCCGGTTAAATTTGTATTTTAGATGAGTTTTTGAGCGATTTTTAACCCCTTACAGTTATATCATCAGATTCGAACGCACGCAAAATTTATTTACAATTCTAAATAAAGTTTGCGTAAACGTAAGACGAAATTTATCGATTGTTAAGCGGTAAGAAGTTCGCCAGGGCAGCTAGTCAATTATAAAGATTCGATTTTACTTGTAGACAGCTTCGAAAATGATAAAAAAATAGCAATAGTCATTTTTTGCGGTTAAAATATCCCGCGTTAGATCTTCGGGAATAATCGTGCGTGTTCGGCCGGCATCGGCGGCGACATTGGGCGCCATGACGGTGACGCAGTGCGCCGAATGGAATGACATTTTGCCTTCAGTGTGTGGTGTCGTCATATAAACGTTGGCGCCACCTCGCGGGTCCTTACGTTTTGCGTGCTGCTACGCTCGCGGTTCGTTGCGGAGTCAGTTTGTTTCGTGTGTTAGCCCCACGAGAGTTATTGGGCATTTGAGTCTGTCGCCGGGATCTCTGTTGTGTGGAATGTAACTGGCATTATATCGTGTTAATTCGGCGAATTCGTCCATTGAGTAGCAACTGGACGAATATCAAGTACAAGTGTACAGTGCATCAGTAGATTCTCTTGGGTTATCACCACCACATACACAGTGCGAAAGTGACAATCGCGAGAAATGTAACCGTGTCGTGACGTCACACGGCTAATCAAGTGCACACACGTACACACGAACGAGGACGAAACGAGGAGAGTGTGTGTGCGCGCGCGCACATATGCATGTATTTTGTACGGTCGAAGGAAAAAAGGAAAAAAAATACGGCGAATTGGCTGTGAATTAGAGGGCTGTTGTGCACGTGCAATCGTCAAGGGAATTTTGTTTCATGGGCACTGAACGACATTGACGCTTTATTCCATATATCCAACGACTTAAGTCGTAGAGGGAGAGGAATGCTGGATGCGAGTTCATACTCGTTTATCAAAGTGTGTTTGTCCTCGTAGATTTTTTTATCTTTTTTTTTGAGTTTCAAGTGCGTCGTGAAAGCCCTACTAGACGACTGAGATATATTGACAAGAAATTTGTTTCTTTTTCTTTTGACTTTCACACGTGCAGTGAGTTTTTATTATTTCTACGTCGTCGTCGTCGATTTTGCTTTTGTTGCAAATATATAGTGAAGCATCTTGTGGCGCCCCGCGGTGTTTTTCGACGAGAAGCTGTCCATAACCTACGCGAACCGGCAAAAAGGAGAGACGTCTGTTCCGTCGTCGCACAATGCGACCGTGAATTTTGCAAGTGATTGGCTATAAATCCGTGAGTGTGAATAAGTTTAGGTCATTTTCTTGTTTTCTTTGTGTTCTACGGTGTGTGCAAGAGCTCAAGTAGACGAATAATTGCGGTCAAGTGGGTAGTGTGTAAATTGTTAAACGTGACAAACACACTTGATAATGTCGGAAAATGAAGATTCGCGCAGTAATCAACTTCGATACGCACCTTCAACTTTCATCGACTTAAGACACTGGCTGAAGTAGCAATTTTGGACTGCCAGACCCTTTGTGTTGTCAGCACTCTGTGATACACATTTCGTTCTTATTCTCAAGAAGGTGAGTTATTTGCGTATTTTTATGACTTTTTTTTATTACTTTCTAACAAATTTTTCGCACACTATCACTATTAAGTCATCTCATTACCACGAGATGCTGTTTTTATGACTTGGTATTTTTTTTTAATTAGATAAATAAATATTAATTCTTATTGTGCACACAACTAACGACAAGATTATTATTAGTTTCAATCGTATTTCTGTAATTTTACGTCCTGTGAGTGCGGAAAAAAAAATTTTTCCGTGCTACTACACAATTTCAACACAATTCCTGAAAAAAAAAGTTTGCACAGAGCACGGCGCGCGATTGGTATCGCGCACAAAGGGCATTATTCGAACAAGAGTCATAAAATTGCATGATTGATGGTGCTGACTAGATATACTAGTGAATGTCTACTTACATTATTAGCACATTGACACGCTGTTCTTTGCAGTGCATTGATTTATACACACTTATCTCGTATTTGGGGAATTAGTGTGACACGAAATGGCGTTCAGGGGTGGTCGTGTATATGCAAAGGACACGTGGATTGTGGGCGGAAGTTATCGTTCTATCTAGGTCGGGAATCCTCTTTTTTAAAGGTCGAATATTCTCGATATACAATCCGTTTGCTACTTCAGCTGTCCGGATTTATCAGAGATTAGATAAATTATGTGTTTGTTCCATTAATTACATTGCCAAGCAAGAGACCATTTTTAATTCTTACTTAAATATTGCGCAGTTATATTTTTCTAGTTTTATTATACTAATAATAATTTTTTTTTTGAGTGATAATGTCTGATTTTTTTTTAATTGCAGGAATAAACTTAGAAACATGAGGAAATTAGAAAATTTATTATTTACATCACAATCGTATATATATGAATTTATTGATATTCTTCGATATTAAATTTGATAGGATACTTGCCATAACATTAAGTTTTAAAACATTAATTAAATATTTTTTGATCATAGTTTTTTTTTAATTTTTTATTTTTCAAAATATCTTAAAAGCAAATTGAAATATAAAAAAAATTTATTCTACATTTTTTTTAGTAAATAAAATTTGCAAAAATTCGATTCTTATAAAATTTTTTCTTGTCTCGCATATAGTTATCGAGTTATCAGTAAAAAACAAAACAAAAATCATCAAAAACTCCTGAAACCGAAAATTTAGTGGAGGGGAAAAAAAATTTTTTTTTTCTCTATTAAATGTCATAAAAATTGTTAATATACTTTTTATCAATTTGTTTACACAAAAACTTATTATTTTAAAAGAATTTTTTTCAAATATAAAATTTTGTGGTATTTATAATGTGGTTACTGCAGTTTAGACATTTTTTATATGACTTAAAGTATAATTTATTAGTGATAAGATTGTGTTAAATAAAAATTATATTGACACTTAAAATTTTTTATTTCAGGAATTATTGGTGATTAGTACAATGGATAAAACTTAGAGGTTCAATTTCAACAATAAGAAGACGAAAAAGAAGAAGCAGAAAAAAAATTGGAATTTAATTGGATGGAAAAAGTAATATATCCAAAGGATTAATTAAAAAATTTTCTGCATATTGTTCAGAGTGAGAAAAATTGGTTGTTAAAAAACAGGTGAAAATATTTCGTCAATCGATGAAGGTGACTGATCTCATGTTAGTTATTTAGCTGATGCCACGCTGCACCACCTTTGTCCCCGTATATTTTGACGACAACGACGATGACGACGAGATGTTGCGTTTTATAAAGAAATAGCAGTTTATCAATCGACTGCCTGGAAATAATAAATCAACAGTCTTCAAGATATTCGGCCATAGTCTTCCCAACCACCTGAATTGTGGAATATATCCAACTTCCATCAGTGATTCAAGTGTCAAGGGTTTAAAGTCCCTTTCTTCGCTTACTCTTCTGGCTGTGATAGTTCCAAGTGGCGTGTAACTCCTGTGTGAGGATTACCAGGTGATTATATCGATTGGATAGTCCAAGGTTGTGCACGGTAATCGCTGAAGAAAGTGAAATTGGTGAAAACAGTTGTGACTTGTGTGATCTTGACGCGCTTCACATAGTTGTCGGATTGTATAGAAATTTTTTAATCAATGTAAGTGATTTGGTTTTTTGTTTTTGTTTTTGTTTTTTTTTTATTATATTGCGGTTAGAATCAGCTGCTACGACGGAGCACACAAGGCAGTTCCACGCTACGTCTACCCCCAATGAGAGGAGGAGGCACATGTCCATTTCTGCTGCTGAAAATGCAGGGTGAGTCACACTGTTTGTTTTTCTTTTGCTCAGGTATCTTAGAGGGAAATATTAGGTATATGGAAAACTATTTTCCCATGAGGCTGCTAATTTTTTTTCAAGCGGAAAACAATACATATTGATAAAGAGGCATTTTTCCGATAATTTTTGAGATTTAATTGTTGGTATATTTAAAAAAAAAAACTTTTTTATCACTTTTTTTTAATAAGGAATGTTTAAAAACTAATAATGCCACATTTAAAATGCTATTTTTTCTCAATTTAACCCTAGATTTTCGTTTTTAATTGGTCATAAATTAAAAAAAAAAAACAAACAAACAAATTTTGACTTACTTTTTTTAAGGTTATTTTAAAAAATCAACAATTCTATATTCAAGCACGATTTTTCATCTTATATTTCACTAGATTTTGAGTTTTTAATCCGCCGTAAAGAAAAAACAAAATTTTCGAAAATTAATTCATTTTTTTGAAACACTATTATTGGTCTATATTTTAAGAGTAATTTTTAAAACAATATTTTGAATTGTTAAAATTAAAAAAAAAAACTTTCTTTATTTAAATTTTGAGTGGAATATTTTTTCAAGAATTCTAAAATATTTTTCTAAAGCTATATTTCTCTTTAAAACTATTTATTAATAATTAATCTGAACATCCATAACTATTAAAAACAGGGGTATAGTAAGAACTTGGTTGATTCGTGAGTTAAAAAAAAATTTATCAAGATTTAATTTAAATATAATAAGTAATTAATAATTAAGAAAGTATAATGAGTAAATATGAAGAGAATACAAAGAAAATGATTTCATCGTAATGGCCAGCTGATTTCTGTCTGACGTTTGAAATCTTTGGTGTGTGCCCTCTATATAGAAGCGAGAGTATATAGGCACTGGAGGTGAACGCGAACCTTGGCCCCGATTTGAAATTTTTTGCAAATAGTAGTACATTGTGCATTATTATTGTCAGTGGCTATGATTTTTCCTCTTTGCTCTTCAATATATAATCCAAATATACAGCGCACTGATTTGTAACTTTTCCACGATTTCTTTGTTCTTCTTGCAGCATATAATCCATTTTTAAACTTGTCCTTTGACATCCATTGACTATGTTGTATCAGTCAACAAGTGTATCTTTCGTGTGTGGCATTGACTAAAAACCAAATTTTAACTGATGAAAATTCACTGGTGATACACTAGGCAATTTTTTTTTCTTTTTTGTCGTTATTGACGGATAAATTTTTCTCTGAATTATGTCGATTTTTTTTTAATTGATAGGTCGTAATACATTGTCGATACAAAAAATATAACCCAGATAGATGGGTTCGAGGAAGAAAAAAATTGAATTACTAATGGATAATGACTGACGAATGACCGTGTATGTGTACGCGAGAGAGATTCGTCGTTTGTGCGGCGTTGCCGTTTTATGCGTCTTAGTTGACGAGCAGTGGCGATCATCGGGCAAGTGTGAAAGAGAGAATACTCCTCACGGTGACTATATACCTTCGCTCGTCGATCTGGCAGAGAGGAAAAATAGCGTTGCCTTGGCTTTCTTTCGGTTTCTGCTCTTTGCCGAGAGTATCTTGACCGCGTTCCATCCAACTTATTCTTTGAAAAAACTCCGACAAAAGCCTTTGATCCTGTTATTTTATTCAAAAATTATATTATTAATCTTTAGAAAATATAGGAAAAATCAATTTTTTTCGTTTCTTTATTTTTATTTTTATTAAATATAAAAATAATAATTTTTTTTTGAGAATTTCATTGTTATTTGGTGATATTTCGACTAACTATAAAAGTTCAAGATTTTTTTTCAAGTGGGGAGAATCATTTTTTTATTTTTTTTCAACGTTTATTCATTTATTTTTTATCTGTACAGTAATTAATATCTAATATGGTGATTAATTGAATTTGGATAATGTTGAAAAAATTCGTAAAAAGATTGAAAAAAAGGTCGAAGCTCACACTTGAGTATTTTTCATGCTTTATGTGATTAATAAATGAGTTTTGGAACGTTTAGTTGACGTGAAGAAAAAAATTTTTTTTTGTCAAATTTTCAAAGGGGTATCCCTTGGAATTTCTACGATTTTCATGATTTTTTTTGGTTTTTTGCAAATATCTCAGTAACTAAGCAGAATAATGAAAATTTTTATTAAACTCAATTGATTGGGCGTAAAATTTTCTATAAAAAATGTAGAATAATTTTTTTTGATATTTAACCTCATTTTCGAGATATTTTGAAAAATTAAAATTTTAAAAAATTGATAATATCTTGAAAACTAAAAAAAATATGACAAAATTTCACTAACATTTTTTGTCGGAAATTTAAGCCTCTTTTATTTAACTCTAATAACTTTTTTTAATATCTCGCTTAGTTCCCGAGTTATTAGCGAAAAATAAAAAAATCACTAAAATGACGAGAATTTCAAGTGATATATATACTCGTTTAATAATTTTCCTAAAAAAAAATTTTTTTTCTTTTATAAAAATACACGAAATTCATTGTTAAAATCTAATTCAACTAAAAAAACAAAATAATTTTTTCCGGCTGACGTAACGTAGGGTTGTTCTACTTAAAATGCGTGTATACACGTCACGCAGCCATATTTACTAAAAAAAAATAATTTCATATTTCTCCTACGATAATTCTCTTTTTGAATTGTTTGTTTTTTATTTAAAAAAAAAAATTTTTCGCGCGTGAACTTGACACAAAGTCGAGTCAACTTGGATGAACTTGCCAACAGACGCGTAGATCAGGTTGAAAGGGAAAAAAAAAAAATTGGAGATTCTTTTCTTGTGAGATCGCGAGGCGAGAAAGTTTGTTGTCTCTTTCTCTGAAGTGCTTGGCACTCAACAACTAGTTGGTGCAGAGAGTACTTAGCCGCGGCGCGGAGAAGAGGAGGCTATGGTTACAGTATAGAAGCATTAGCTGCGTAACGCTATTATACTCTCTCATTATACGCACCTGCGTAATTCAATATAGTGTATATAGCTATACAGTGAGGACGTAATAGCGATCACGTTTGTCCCGATGGTTATAGAATATACACATGATTATATTTTCCGATTCTTATTCATATGCGCTGTATATATGTATGGCGTCTGTGATGTAAATTGTCATTGGCATTTCCTCTAACGGTACAAAGTCATGACAGTTCACTAACACCCGTTTTCTTTATTTATTCATTAGAGAAAATGTATATACACCTCACTAATAGTGCTAAAGGGCGTATAACATTGTTTTTTTTTTTTCATTAATATCTCGATAACTCGGTAAATATTAAAGGTAATGAAAAATGTTATAATACATAAATGATAGATGATTTAATTATCTACAAAAAATATAAAATAAATTTTTTTGTTATTTTGCTTCATTTTTGAGATATTTAAAAAAATATAAATTTTGAAAAATAAGATATTTATTGAAAACTAATGAACATATGAAAAATTTTATTTTACATTTTTTGTAAGAAATTTAAATCACAATTTTTTAAAATTGTTATTGTATTTTTTGTTATCTTCGTTATTTATTGAGTTATCGCTGAAAAACTATGAATAAAAATCCGAAAACGGATGAGTTTTTTGTGTTTAAAAGACTTTTTTGGTATTAGGGATATATCTTATTTTTTTAATTGAAAAATATTTTCTTTTTTTTTTTTTATAGTTAAACTTTTCTTGGATGTATTTACTTTAATTTACTTCAATTATTTTCTTAATGAATATGCGTATAATTATGACTCTGGGGATGTGTGTGTGTGTGTTTGTCTGCGATTTCGTGGCATTCACGCAGACAAGAGGAATTTCATTTCACGCTGAAACTTGTGAAGTATAAGTGTGCAGTTTAGACGATATTGCGAAAACGTGCGATGCTTGGATTTATTCTTTGTTTTTTTTTTTTCTTTTTTTGTTTACTTAACTTGTAATTCAGCTGATGAACAAAAACTGGGTCACTCTGATTATACTTTCAGTTATACGTATATAATTAATTTAAATTAACAAAAAAAAATATTTAATTTAAAATAGAAGTTCTTCAAAAACTCAAGAAAGCTTTTTTCTTTGTTACTAACTTCATTTCATGAAGATACTATCATATACTTTCATAGTGATAGTTTTTTGTAGCTATAAATAATCCTTAGTTAAAAACGACGTCACGGTGTTGTTGAGGTTTTTTTTTTTTTTTTTCGTTTTTTTACTCCTAGCTCTAAGAAAAATATCATAGATTACATAATTATATTTCCCATGAATTTGGGATTTGGGCAGTGTAGGCGATAGTCTTTAAAACGAAGTGGGGGGGGGTAGTAAATGTTGTTAGTTGATTTTAGAACCCTATAAAATGACAACGTCGCTAGGACCACACTTTATCACGTTGAATCTAAAAATTCAATTCACGGCGCAATCCGTCAAGTATTAATTCGCACGATTTATACCAAAAAAAAATCGATAAAAACGTTGGTTTTACAATTCAAAATAGAATTTTTTTCATGATACATTTTTCGTAGACAATTTTATTAACTACAAAAAAAATCCTTAATAAAATCCATCAAACTCGTATTCTTATCGACATGAAAAATATTCTCAATTTCGCGACACGCTTTCTCATTTTTGATACCTATACATTTGTTTAAAAAAAAAAAACTTTAGAAAATCATATTCAGTCAATTTTGAATATCTTAACTTTAATTTTCATTACAAATAATTATTTTTTCATGTACAAAATTTTTTTCCGGCAATTTAAAAACAAAAAAAAAATTTTTTCTCGATAAATTTCGATTTTATTGATCTATAATTATTTCAATGAAATTTTTTCTTAGTATTTACAATATATCAATCATATACATAAGGCCGTAATGGATCAACGAAGAAAAAATTGAACCATGTCATTGAAGTAATAACTCCATAAACAATTTTTCAGAAAAAAAAAAAACAAAAGATTTCTTACATATTTTTTTTTTTAATTAATTTATTTATCATATATATAATACGACATTAGTTACCATACATTATATATCCCGGCAATGTCATTATGACGCAATTGATAGCCTATTAGAAGTAAAAAAAAAATAATAATAATGTTAACTACCTGAAGCATATACACGGGAAAAGACTGATTGTTCAATTGCTAGTCTCGGGGAAAAAATTGCTTGACATGGAGAGTGCCAGATGCTACGCGTGGCTGATCGTGATCAGCGAGTGGACGCGAGCAAGCGAGATAGGCTAGAGCTGGGCAACAGCAACAGCAGCAGCAGCCGAGCTGGCAGGCAGGCGTGGTACCTATGTCGACCTTGACCTCCGTTCTCGGCTGACGCGCGTTCTTCGCAGACTGGTCGATATTCTGCTCATGCCTTCTTCGTCCCGGACACCCCCGAATAAAACCTACCCCTAGCTCTAGGTATCCGACCGATCTGTGCGCCGCCGTCGCGACCCCCTTACCCTTTCTCCGATCTCTCCAGTTGACGCGTATGTTGTATCGATTTCACACAACACCGAAAATTCTCGCGCGCAACTCGTTCATCTATATATCCACAGCATTTCTTCTCACTTGCGCTCATTCTTTGAATTTATTTCATCGAGCAATCAACGACGCCAACGAGTTTTTTTCTTGTTTCCTTCTTCAAAATACATGTCTCGTTTGTTTTATTTTCTCATGCTTTGAAAATTGGTAAAATTTATACTAAAGTATGTAGGATTAGTTTTAAAACATGTTTAGTTGGGTTAAAAAATGTTTGATTATTTTTGTTAAGTGGTAACTATATCTCGAAAATTAGTTAATTTTTGTGATTTTTTTTCGTTTTTCTACTGATAACTCGGTATCTACATGTGATAACGAAAAATTCTATTGGAGATAAATGATTGGGTATTAAATTATCGATAAAAAACGTAAAATAAAATTTTTTGTATTTTTCGTATTTTTTGAGATATCACTGATTTTTTGAAATTTTTATTTTTTAAAATATCTCGGAAATGGAGTAAAATATCAAAAAATTGTATATTACATTTTTTATAGAGGATAGAATTTCGAATTTTTTGAGTCGAATGAAATTTTTTGTTATCTCGCATAGTTATCGATTTATCGGCGAAATACTGAAAAATTATGAAATCTTCAAGGGGTATACCCCTTGAAAAATTTGATTAAAATTTTTTTTTTTCTTTATCAAGCTTATACATTTGAGTTATCAAAATGAAGAAAAATATACGCCCTTTTGGGATCAGTGACGCGATATACATTTTACTTGTGGACGATTTTTTTATTTTTATTTTATGCTGTCAGAATTTTTTATTTCAAGGTAGTTGAAATCTAGTTGAGTGTGTTTGTAGTATGATCGACCTACGCATGACACGTGTGCAAACGTGTTTGAGATGACGTAGCTGCCCAATTGCTAGTTTTACTGAATAAACAGTCGGTTTATTTTATCCGTGAATCATTTTTTGGGAGACACATAGTTTCGTTTTCCTCATATGAAATTTTGTGGAAAGAAAACGAATTTTTCTTCTTAAATTATATAACCTATATACATCTAATAAATTGGTACATTTAGAGGGTGTTTTATTGAGTGTAAAAAATTCTAAAGGGTGTATGTGTATTAAGATCATTAAATTGCTAACAAAATTCGAGCATTTATTAAATTCATTCCAAATTATCATTCTAATTTATTCTAATCTAAAAACATCAAATTATTTAAAAAAAAAAAAAGATTTTCTGAAAAATTTGAAACAAACATGATTTTTTTCGATTAACAATACAGAAAAATTTCAAAAAACATTGATAAAAAGTTACAAAAAAAATTTATTGAAAGTTGAAATAATATATTGGATAAAATGGTACATATTGTTTTGCGGTAAAAAACTGGATGTTTCTAGGCAAAGTCTGGGCGGAGTTGTCTGTAGCTAAAAGCCGCGGTCAGGTTTCGCTGATGACATCGTGATGCCGCAAGGCGTCCATATACTCGCGCTGCCATGGTCTCTTAACTCCTCGCGTTTGCCCAAAAGAATATATCTTTGTAGGCATGGGCGGTGGTGGATCGTTGCCACGTTGGCGCGTCACGAACGCGCTTCACGCGACGGATGCCCGGCGAAGCGGTAACAGAGAACAAGAGACAAAGGGGGGCAACCCGCGCTGGAAGGACGACGGCGTTTTCGTGCGCGCCGCTGCTGCCGTTGAAATTTTGTGTCTCGGTCCCGCGACGACGTTGCGCACATCGCCGACGCGCTGGCGTCATCCCTGCGAGTTTTTTCCCCAATCTTATGTGCACATCAGAAGACAGCACTATGATACATACATTTTTAGGGGCTGATATACTTTTTGCTCATTTTTTGCAATCATTTTTTCTTAAATTGTCTACACCGACATTTCAGAGATTTTCCTTCATCGAAACCCCTTCCGAGGCGAAGGTTAATTGGGGCAGAATTATATGCTGTTATATGTGGTGTTAGATAAGCTTTGCGATTATGAATTTAATTAGTTTTCTAAACAAGTATAATAATGTTTGTTTCAGTGTTGTGTAGGCGGTTGAAATGTTTCTTTTCTGTTCAGATTTATTGGACTTGATTTTTTTATGTTTTTTCTAAATAATTAATGGAGTTTTTTTTTTTAATTCGGCTATAATCCAGGATTTTGAGTTGTTGCATTATTGGAAATTTTTTACTTGATTGATTGTAATTGAAAAAATTAAGTTTTTTTTTTTTTATTGAATGTATAGGTAATTTATTTAATAGGTATTTTATCAATAAACTTTTAGAACTAGAATTGATAATTGTTTATTTAAAATTTGAATTTAAAAGAATTTTTTTTAGTCTTTTTTTTACCATCGTATAAATTTATCGGTGAAAATATTTCCGATATAAAAATTTTTATTTACTTTATTTAATGTTTAAAATTTTTGTTTTTCTTATATTTTTCTTTGTTTTTGAGATTTTTTTTTGAAAAATAAGAATTTTTAAGAATCGTAAATTTCTGTTATTTCGCTTATTTATTGAGTTATTGTCGAAAAGATTTCAAAATTCATCCTTAATACTTTAACATAATTTGAACATGAATTATCTTCTGTAGTTTTTATAGTTTTAAAGCCTTTTAAACATACATTCATTGATATTCTGGAAAAATTCCTAGTTTTTTTCTGCGATTAATGATGATAAACACGTAAAAATTATTAAAAATTACATTAAAAATAGATTATCTCATGAGTAAAATACTATAAAGTTACTATTAACCGTTTATAACAAATTTAAAAAATCGAGAAATAGATTAATTGATGACAAAGATCGTGTAACACCTCAAGAATTTATAATTTTGGGCCTCTCTTATCAATTTTCCGATACACGAGAATGTCTATAACGAGATATCACGTTTCCCTTGACGCAAACACTCTGACCATTTTTACGTTAAGCATCATATGCGGTTAAAACAAAAAATTATTCAATGAGATTTTACTGTGTCGATGTGAAAGATTAACGAATGATTGATCGTCGCGGAAAAACCGGAAGACTTTATACGAAATAGAGCAATGAAATTATTCATAAAACGCTTTTACAAGTGGATCGCATCCTGGAATAGGAATTAATCGATACTGATATACGCACAGTACATCACATATAGCCATTCGAAAGCACCGCGCCAGGCCAAACATCTGTTCACCGGTGCGCATGCGGCGCTCTTTTCGGATCTCTATATACTCACATTGTGTGGGTACAGGTGCGTACAGAAGCAGGACCTTGAAATATCAAAAGCCCATACACTGCAAACAAATTTTTCATTGCTTAACAATTCATTTTTCGTCTCTCTGAAATAAAAATTCTTTTTCTTTTCGCGATGGAAAATTTTTACTAATTTTTCTTTTATCAATTTCTTGAATGGCATAGTGTGTAATTTATTTTTATCGTGCGATGGCTGTGCGCTGGAAGAATGGGCCACTGACACTGCATATTGATACAACTGGTGCGAGATGAAATAAAAAAAAATGGAGGACAAAAAGTAAAGAAACAGTTGCACGAACATTCATTTGATGCACACGCAACTTTTTCCCTATTTTTTTTTGTGTTATCTGTACTAAGGTTGATGGGAAAGTAGAAAAACTACGTTTTTATTGGGTATATTAGAATTGGGTATTTTTTTTTTTGAATTTATTTTCAGTCGCTTTGGCAACTCTATCATCTCGCGTTTCGCGGATATGAAACAATAGGAGACGTAGGAAGTTTTTAAGTGGATGAGAACCGTTTGTGTGGCTAGATTTTCAAGGTCGTCACTGTCCCTTTACCTCCTACTACTTTGGTAGATATATATTCGATGAGGAAAGAAATGGAGGCAATCGCACACATACACACACGAGTATAAATTGTATTATTTTATACATGTGGTTGAGAAAAAATTCGGATGCTTTCAAATCTACTTTAGGCTTATATATATTTGTACGTGCAATATAATGCTCATGTGTGTCTAATCTTCCTCATTCTCAAACACACATCAACTGTAAAAGAACAAAAATATTATCCTTCTGCATGATTGATGTTAAATTTCGAAAGAATCAGTCTGAGAGATCTTTTTTTCGTATTATTGCTTAATATAATGCTTGATTTGAAATTAAAAAAAAAATGTATTTCAAAAGCATGTAGCTATAGATGTAGAGTATAAGTTACTTGCAGTCAATGACAAATTTATTTATTTTTTAATTAAGAGTTGAATAATAGGAAATTAAATTTCTAATAAAAAATGTAAAATAAAGTTTTTTTTTGTATTTTTCATAGTTTTTAGTATATTATTAATTTTTTGAAATTTTTATTTTTTCTATCTCAAAAACAAAAAAAAAAATATCAAAAAACTCTATTATACATTTTTTATAGGGAATGAAATTTTCAATTATTTGATTTTAATGTCATTTTTTTATAATCCCGCTTATTTATTAAATTATTGACATATTTAGAATAAAATAGTTTATAAATATTTCAATTTATGAAAAAAATTGATTAAACGGTCAAAAGTTATGGTGGAATGAATTACTTTCTCATGACGAATAAAAAATTGTTTATTTTTTTCCTCTTTGAAGTTGATATTGAAAAGGGCCTGATGATTAATGTTGGTGTAAAGTGAAAGGTACTAAAATCTTTTTCTTCAGTAGTAGTTTGTGTGTATGTATTCTATTGATTTTTCTACCTATACACACGCTGACGCAAAATATGTACGTTACGTCACACACCTTGTAGTCGTGGCATCAGATCGCGAGTCAATGCGTGTCTGAGGCATACGGGGTATCCTATTTTCACTGACAGATGCATTAACTTTCGCAATAGTTCGAATCAGTGTTCCAAAAATCCCTGAAACATAATTAAGCATTAAAATGCGACAATTGCGACAATTTTCTGGATATTTTTCCTGTTGAATAATTGATTGAAAGAACAAATTTTTGTTTTTTTCGGGAGATTGATTATGACGACGGGTATATCTTATCAAACAAAATGGCCCACCCAGTGCATGTACGGCGGCATTGTAAGCGCGTGAAAGAGAAGGTGATACAGTGAGAGATGCTGTCGACATGGCAACGTCGAGTTTTATCCCTACTTTTCTGTGCGCGCGACGCGCGTTATTACGTCTGCCCCGTGTTTACCGTCATCGTTCCGTGTTGGCATCCTTCTCGGCTACTTGCTATATACATATATGTACCCTCTGTACGCGCGCCACGACGACGACGACTCGATGCATGCAACTGAGTCTATATACGCTCATGTACGCGCCCGGCTTCGGCAGAAGCTCCTTCCGGTCAGCTGTCGAACGTCACTCTTGCTCGCGACGGTGAAAAAGCACCGCCGAAATTTATTAGACATAAAATATCATAACTACTATATTGCAAATCCTAAGATATCCAATTATAATCATTTTTCCATCATTAAATTCACCATAAAATCAGTTATATCTAATTAAAGATGAATTGAGAACAAAAAAATTACTTGCAATTCAATTAATAAATTTTTTTAATATTTTTTAAGAATTAAAATAAATTAATTTAACAAAATTATAGTTTAGTTATAGGTTAAAATGGGTATAAGTAATTAATTTGGAGTAAAATTGGAAAAAATATTTTGTTTTTTTTTTTAGTTTGGAATTATGTTTTTATTGTGGAAATGACTTTTTTTTATGTTGTACGGAGGAGTTTGGAATTTTTTTTGGGAATTTATAATTTGAAGGTTTTTTTATAGTGGGCCAATAACAATTTGGTATATACTTAGAACTATAAGATAAAGTAAATACGTACTTTCAGCTGTTTAGTTTGTTATGTAACAAAGATATAACGGAATAAGAAACGTCATTATTGGTCATATACTCAATGTGTGACGTGTGTTATCGGTGGAAGACATAAATGTAACGTGCATCAGGCAACAGTGGAAACGTCATATTAATTGTGAAAATGCAATATATAGGCACTCACGTTGTTGTGTATAGACACAGTATTTTGCTTTATGTCCTGTAAATTTTTATTTTATAGTTTAAGGACTGGTTATAATCACTGAAATAATCGGTTTTTTTTTTGAAGAAAATTAGACATGTATTAATTTGAAATTTTTCCCTCTAAAAACAATAAGTATTTTGTATCAATTAAAATCTCCATTAGCACAAAGATACCCAATCAATTATTTTTGTATATCAGGAAAAAAATCGCGCTTTTATTAAAAAAATTCAATTATTATTAGAACGGCGTGTATCGTCAAAAAAAAATTGAGATTTATTTGATAAGAATGCAAGATTGACAAATGCTTCCAAGAAATTTTTTTGTAGCCAACAAAATTATCTACAAAAAAAAATTTCTTCTAAAAATTTTCTTAATTGTTTTGTTTTAAAAATATTTTGATTTAAGATAAAATTCTCTGGAAAAAAATAAAATAAAAATCTCTCGTAAATGTCTAACTATATATTTTATAATTAAAAAGATTATTTTAATTTAAGACATTAATATATCATTGAACATTGAATATTAATTAAATTTACAAGCAAGTAATTTTTTTTTTTCAGTAAATTTCCAACTCTTACCTCCTTCACATAAACTACCGGTATATATTTTGCATAATAATAGATCGGTCGATCGATCGACCTATTATATTCCTCCCAGTCCATAGCCCAAGGCTTTTACAAACCTCGCAGGGGGACAAGGAGGGCGCGTGGAGGAATGAAAAAATTTTTTTCCCCAGTTTTTCTGCATTTTCCAAACACAATATGTGTCCCCTTGGTGTCCACGCGAGTTCTGTTGAGCATACACGTGTGTTTGCTTAGGATTTGCACAAGGCAATGGAACGAGAACGAGATCGTTTTGATTCGGGTCTAGGTTAAGCGATGCTGTACTGCGATTACGGTGTGCGACAGCGTAATATCATTACGCACCACGCGCTCTCAGACGCACATCTCTTTTGCACTTACATATATTTACAGGGAGAGAGAGAGAGAGTGCGAGGCGGGAGGGGGCCTACAATGTGTATTATCATTCTCAAATACATTTAAAATATATATACGTGTTTGTGTGCACATATATGGGGATACGATTTGTATACACTAACACGGCGTTGGATGGTTGCTGGCGCGCAAGTCCGCGTTGCCACGATCGCCCTGGCCCACTGACCTATATTGCAACGGCGGGTACAGGTCCCGCATACGAGTCGCTGCTGTGCCGTCGCTCGCGGCCGACCTGCACACAGAGCGCGCCATCGTGTGTCCCTCAACCATCTCTCGCGCTGCGCGTTGTAGTATTTGATTATAACCACCAAGCGTCTTCAACTTGTCGTTTCACTTTTATCATCAACAAGCATATTATCGCGTTTCTCCTTTTATTTTTTATTCCGCTCCTTTTTTTTTTTATTACTGCACATTACTTCGATGCAATTGAAAAAAAAAATTTTTTATCTGATTTTTTTAAACATTTTATTTCCGCATTATTGTGACTTTTATCTTCAATAGTGTTGAAAAAATCTTTTTTTTCTTTTTTTGTTTGCCGATTGGGCTTTTTGAGTTTTGAAAAAATTTCAAGTCATTTTGAAAATTATTTCTTCATTATATTATGTGATTGTTTAGAGGATTATAATAATTTTTTATTTTATTTGTTTTTTCAGGAAAAAATTTAAGGGCAATTGGAAGAAATGTTTTGAGTTTTCTATTGTGATTATTTTTAATAGTGTTGAGAAAAATTATTAGTTTTTTTTTTGTTAAAACAAAATTTTGAGTAGAAACAAATTTTCTTATTATTTTTGTGGCTATTATTCTTAATAATGTGTAAAAAAAATTTAGAAAGTTGTATGAGGGGTTGAAAAATAATTTGTCTTTATATTTTTAAGGTTTTTTTTTGTTGCTGCATTAGTATATATAGATTTTTTCTAGGATGTTTTAGGGATCAATGATGATTTTCATCCATAAGAAAAATCATGCTCTGTCGCGTGGATATGTTTACTTTGAAGAGGGATAGCATATACATCAGACGTTGCAGGTTGATTTTTGATATATTTCTCATCGATCATTATCACTCTATGCTTCGTGGAGGAGACAATACAGCAAAATATTTTTTTTTTTTCAAGATTTAAATGGATATGAGAACATCAATCAATGTTTCGGGTCTATGTCAGTGTGTCAAGTGGTTAATAAGAATGAGAATTAGCTGGGAAACTATGTATATCAAGCGATGACAACATGATAAACAAAATATACCTGTTTATCTGTGTATCAGGATGCAAGGTGATATTTTTATTTACTAGTAAACTCTCGAGAGAGTATATACACCTTGAAAATTAAAAATAGAGAGCGTGGGGTCATGCTATCATATTTTTTTTTGCCTCGCCAATATGAATATATTTTTATCTGCTAGTTTTATTCGAAAAAAAAAAAAAAAATACATTTCAATATTTCTCATAGTGTGTGTGTGTGTGTGTGGCAAAAATTTTATTGCAATCTGAGGAAAAAAAATATGGAGAAAGTGTGAAAAAAAAATTTATTTTATGCACAGATAAAAAGAGAGGTCTGCTGATCAAGATTACTTTTTTTTAATTTTAAATGACACATGATGTGTAATCTCATTGCGTCAAGTTTGAGCTGGTCCGCTGCAGTGGCTCTCATTTAATTTTTTCTTTTTTTTAATTAATTTATTTTTTCGTTTCAACACAAAGAGTCAGGTGTTGACATCGATTTATTTCTCATTTTGACTCACTGAGTCTTCATGGAAACCATATAAAACTCCTTAGAGAACGCCATGTGCTTTTTATGCCCGTTATTGCTCGCGCCCTGTTCAAATTAATTCGAAGAAAAAAAATTTAACCCGAATTCTTTCTTATTTTTCAACTTTTTACTACAAAATATTATTTATGTAACATAATGAAATACGAAGGGGGGATTTTAATTTTTTAAAAGATGAAGATATGCAGAAAAAATTTTTTTTTGAGAATTAAAATTGATGTTTTTGTTTTTTAATTTTTTCAGGCCCGGCCCTGGGGAGTTGCAAGACCCACATTGGGTTAAAATGAATGCGGTTACTGGCATCACGAAAAAGCGGAAGAAATCAGATGCCAAGCCTCAGTCACAAATGTGAGTTTGATTGCAATTTTTTTGTGTATGTGTGTGAAAAATGAAGTAAATTTATTTGATAATTTTTTTCTCCTTTTTTCAGCAACAAGTGCCTTAATGAAAAGAGACGACGAACCCAGGAGAACCTTTACATCGACGAGCTTGCCGAGTTGATTTCCGCTACGGACATGAGCTCTGGCAAGACCGACAAATGTCAAATTCTCCAGAGAACTGTCGATCAGGTGGAGTACTCGCAGTTATCATGTTTCTTTTTATCTCGCTTTTATCGCCAATCACCGTGTTCAATAGACGAGGAACTGATGAATGAACATAGCATTGAACTACGAGAAATATCGTAAACACTAGTAGTATATATACAAATGCTACATGTGTATATATGAACATCTACTGTCTGACCATTGTTCTTTAACTCTTACACTCTATTATGCCTCTGTGTGCATACATTGAGAATGAAAATATCGCGTCGACAGTCCAATCATCCATGGACGTTATGAATAAGAGTTGCAAGGTCGTTAAAAAGAGTTGTTAAAAAAAAAAAACAACAGTAATATTTCTGCAATTTTGTCGATAATGTCGAAGGAAATGTTTATTAATTTTTTTTTCACCCTTTAAAAAAATGATTAAGCGTTCTTTGCAAAGTCCATCCGCGTGTTTTGAGATTTTTTTCTTTTTGATCCGTGCTCATCAAAGTTTGGGTTTGATTTTTTTTTTTTTTTGATGACACGTGATGGATTAATTTTGAATTGTGGACAAATTTGTTTTCACTCGCGCGATGCACGCGATAATAATGTGTAAGTTGAGCTCTTCTCTCTTCCTTGCTGATGATACTTGCTCTGCACTGTGTATGTATTTGAAAAAGCGGCAACGTCGCTCCTTCTGCCCGTTTGTCGGACTCTCTGTGGGAGTCACCGACTTCTCGAGGCCACGCGTTAACTCACATTGAGATTACGACGCGATCTATCGGCGCCGGGAAATATGAACTCAAGGACGTTTTTCTTCGCGGCCGTGAACTCGGCCGGTAATGAAAAAAAAAAGAAAAGTTTATCAACATTCACAAAATTTTATTTATATTTATTTTCTCAAAAAAATATTGAAATATAATGATACATTATTAATTGATGAATCAATTGGAAAAAATTTTTTTTCTTTGTTTTTGTTTTATTTGAAATGTTTGTTCGCGGACAATGATCCTTAAATTGTTGCAGCTGGTTTTAATGGCTACAATGATCGATAATAAAGTATGTAAAAAATAAATAAAAATTGTATTGTCTTATCGATTTTGAATTTGACGTTTATTGTGGTGGTTAAATTCGTGACAATAATGATCGTAAATGCTAGAATAGACAATTGAAATTGTATGTATCTGTCAGATGTGGCTGTTAAAACAAGAGTCGATAAAATCGTTGACAAACTGAACTTTGTTTTGAGCTCAACAGTAGAATGACTCGATGTGTGTATATATACAAATATACAGTGATGAATGTACGTGCACATGATGATCCCTTTACGCAGTTTCTATTTATCGTGATACTCAGTTTATTTCTTAGATAAATAAAAAAATTAATACCAATTTAATCCATTATAATAGTTTATAAGAGAAAAATATGATATTATTGATGGATAATATTTTTTAATTGTTTGTTTTTTTTTTTGCTTTTAGATTAGGCACATTCGGGAACAAGAGGGAGTTAATAGACATGCCGTTCAACAAGGCGAAGTTTCCTCCTCAAATCCCAATTTATTACTACCTAACGATCAAATTGGCCCGATTTTACTTGAGGTATATATTTATATATTGAGAGATAACAGATAAAATAACAGTTTGACAGCTATTGTTATTTTATATTGATAAGAAACATTTGAAACATATGTGCCCTTTTTCTTTTTTCTTTAAACTTGTTTCCCAAGTCTTTGAATAATATTTTTCATGTATTCACAATTGTGTATTGATATTGTAGAATATTATTTTGAAATTTTTTCATTATAAATGCAAGTCAATGTTTTCAAAACACGTTTAGATCTGTTGTCAAGACATTTTTAACTTTCAAAGCATTTTTTTTTCTCATTTTACGTATCAAGAAATCTTGCTTTTTAATATAGTTATAAATCTGATCATTTCGTCAGTCAGAAAAAAAAAAAATAAATAATAAAATCAATTCATTATATCGCTTGTCTAAAATAAAAAGGGTATATCGTCGAAATATTGAGAATATTTTACTTGTTGGATATCTTGATAAGAATACGAGTTAGACTAATTTTGCTAAGGACCTTTTTTATAGCTCATAAAATTTTCTACAAAAAATATTTCTTAACAAAAATTTCTATCTTTAGTAGTTTTGAAGATATTTTAATTTAAAACAGCAAGATAGTTTTTTATCTGCATATTTTTGGCCTTAAACACGGTATATAATAATGAAAAATAATTTTTGTTGTTGAAAATCGACATAAAGTCATACTACTTATATGTGAATATAAAAATGATTAAATCATAATGATTTTTTTTCTAAATTTTGATTAAATAAATTTTTATGTGAAAATTTTTTAGTAGAAACTGTATTTTTTATACATTGTTATATATATAATTTTAATAGATATTTTTAAAATTATTATTACCAGGCATTGGATGGTTTCCTTTTCGTCGTGAATTCAGAGGGTCGGGTGAACCACGTAACGGAAAATATTAAGAAATATATAAATTATACGACCGAGGATGTGCTCGGCAAGGATATCTACAATATTATACATCACGGCGATCACCAGACCTTTATTAGCAGCTTGATGCCCACGATAGGTGAGTAAAAAAACTTTTAATATCATTTAATCGCTTATATATGTGTGTGTCGAAATTTTATTTCTGTGTTTTATAAAAGGGTGGCCGAGTGAGCCGCAGCCAGCGCCAAGAAATCGCACGTTTATCTGTCGCTTTTTGGTGAAACCTCCCGATGACAAAGACGAGACTATGGAAGAGAAGCAACAGCGTGTATCGAAGTACGAATCAATGCAAGTTAATTCTGCTCTTTTGCCAAACACTAATGAACGTTCTGAGGGTGGTGACGTGCCGTCCGAATCATCGGACCTTGGCCCAAACGTCATGTGCGTAGCACGAAGAATAACAATTAATGAGAAACCATTTAATACTGCTCCAATTCAGCAATTTACTCTGAAACTAGACCGCACAGGGAGAATTATTGTTGTGGATATTAGTTGGCTATCTGCCCTTTATACTCAATATGTCAACAAGGTAAAGAAAAACATCTTTTTATTCTGTATTTATGGATTTTTTATAAATTGATTGGTGATTAAATGAGAAAATAATATTTTTCTATTGTCTTGAAGGAAAAATTTGATGATAAAATTACATTTATTTATAGGACCTGATTGGTACCAGCATACAGGACTTGTGTCATCCAAATGATCTCAATATATTGAATGGTCATTTGCGAGAAACACTTCAAGATGGTCATGCAACTTCGCAGTTTTATCGCTTGCGTATTAGTCCCGATAAATTTATAAGAATTCAAACTAATTCAAGGCTTTTTGGGGCTACGTCAGCGACTGAACACGACGTGGATTTCATCGTGTCAAATTGCTCCATTGTTGCGTAAGTAATTTTTATATTTTTTTAATTCTTTATTTACAAATTATTGAAATATAGATAAATAATTAATGAGACGGGATTAAATGGAGAGGGAGACAAAATATTTGTTCTAATATTTGTCCAACTAATAAGACTCAAAAATCATCGAATTATTCCCAACTTTTTTTTATTCATAAAAATTTACCCGCTGTTGCTAACTCAATAAGATGTCATCGTACGTCATAAAACACAGCCCTATCATCATCATCACCACCACCCACAATATGCACTGCCCTTTATGTTTGTTTTTTCCCCTCGGTGTTGGAGATCTGGCCACTCTTGTAAATTCTTTTTTTTTTTTTTAAAGATTTTTAAAATTTTAACACAAACATACTTATATATGTATTTTTTTGAATTGTCCATTTTATTTATTCCTGTTAACGTCATTATTAACTATATGCCTTCATCTTAAAAAAAAATAAATAGCAATAACAGTGATGTTTTTAATTTTGAATCTTCACAATCATCTCATAAGTTCAATCACTCACACGCTTTATAATACTTGATGATTTTTTTTTTCCTTGCAATATCATTGCTCAAATCATTGCTCGTAAATTGTCCAACTAATAAAATTCATTTATTGAACGGAATAATGGCGGAAAATAATAATAGAAAAAAAAAACATAATAATAAAAGAAAGGATAAATTTTAGTTAAGTATGTGTTAAATAAAATAATGAAATAATTGACGAGTAAAATTTTCTTGTCTATGACACTAGGGACAATGACTTAACGCCTATCGAGGGTGGTCAGCTTTCCAACAGCAAAGTGTGCTCAGGACACTCTAGTAATCATTGTAATAATAACAGTAACAATAACAATAATGTGGGTGGACCATTGATGTCGGTGGGTCATGTGAACGGTCAAGTGAGTGGTTTGAGCAGTCGTTCATTGAGTGGTGGTCCCTTTGGTTCGAGTGATTCGTGTAATTCCGTACTAGCATCGCAAAACAATCCATTCAATAATTTTCCAACAAATGTGGACTTGGAATTTGAACTATTTCCAAGTTCCTCATGGGAATTGGATAGTAACAGCGCATGTGATAGACCTGAGTCAAGAAATACTATTGGTCCACCGTCAAATTCACGACCGCCCTCTCAGCCAGCTCCAACATCCAGTCCTCAGGCAGTCTACACGACAAATTCAGCGATCACGTCGCACTGCAGCCCATTGCGGGCATACAGTCCGACTTCAATGATCGACACGCACTCTTTCAGTAATTCCTTCTCCTTCAGCCCACTGCAGGACGCCCAGGCATCACTGCTCGGCGCTGTCATGAATGGCAGTGGCACAACCAGCAACGCACCCGGACCCTCCATGGCAAAGGACACTCGCACCTGCTCTACGCCGAGTCATTCCGGCATGACGGACAATATGGGCTCGGGGGTCTCGACCTCCACGGCCACCTCCAGTCCCTCAACCACTGCCTCCATGAACAGCATGTCTACCTCGGCCACAAGCATCATGTCTGCTCTGTCTGGAGCAATCACTGTGTCACCCTCGGCCGCCACAACTACCACGGCCAGTGTCAATGCCTCGCTGCCTGTCTCGGCTGCCACCAATGTCATGTCTGAATCACAGGCCAATTTAACGTCGGCCGGCGACTCGGGAAGACTCAGGAATCTTTTGACCAAGGGAGTCAGTGTTAATAGTGATGACACGCAGGACGGTGGCAATAATGACACTGAGAATCAGAACAATAATCGAATTTTGAAGATTCTCTTGAATCAACAGGATGAGGATGAGTATCACTCGGAGCACAGTGGTAAAGTCAGGTCGAGCTCCAATTTACAGGGTAAATCTACGGCCCCCGAGCACTCCAAATCTATTGGCAACAATATGCTTCTACAGGTAATATTTATTTTTTATTTATTTTAAATATCACGTCACTACTGTGAAGAGAGAACGTGTGACATTGTTTTTAAGATATTTTGAACTATTGGAATTTCACAAGAAATAAGGACTCGATTTCATCCGGGATTTCTTAAAAAAAAAAAAAAAACTTAAATTAATGAAACGTGAACTACTGAATAATCAATAGATGTTAAAGACTTTTTCACCGTACTTTTGACATTAGTGATGATGCGATATATATTTGCTTGTTATATTGTTTTTTTTTTTTCGTCCTTTCAATATTAATAAGGTAAAGGTTTTAATGGTAATTTTTTTTTTTTCTATTACTTATGACCTTTATAAAAAAGTAGTCGACAGTTTTATCGTTAGATTAGTTGGATAAAAATTTTTTACCATTAACAATTGGGACTTTAAATTCAACTTCACTCACGTAATTGACCTTTAACAACTACAAAAGGAATCAAAATTATTATTATAATTTTTTTTAATAAGAATATCCGCTCTGTTATCTTTTTATTAGATATATTACTCAAGATATTTGTACGCATCAGAGTTTTCGAAAATATCAATGTATCGTATTTAAAAAAAAAAATAGGTTGAGTTAAATTCACCTTGACTTAAATAAATTAAGAAATAATTTTCTCATTCGTCAATCCGAGTAATCTGTGTCGACTGATAATATTTGTATCGTTTTTACTTACGGTCGTTTTAAAAAAATACTTTTGTTATCTACGAGTTGGATCGAAAAGTCATTAATATCACCGAAAGAACAGTATTTCGGGTACTGCCAGCTCGTGTGAACATATAGCCCAGTGTGTATTAAAAGAAAAAAAAAATATCAGTGGGATGAAAAATTTTAAAATATTGTGATGAGATTTTGTGTGATTCGCACGACTAGCAGGATACAAGGCTTACGTTATATAGTTACATTATATGGCTCAAGTTATTTGCTGACGCTTCAACAACCGTATGTTTTTAGTCGTCTTCAACTTAACTTGCACGTGTGCACCATCATTTACGTGTTCGAATCACTTCAATGAAGTTATTCAATCCCTTATAAAATTTACTCTATGAATATTTTCGACTATAAATCCCAACAATATCCAGTGATAATCAAGTTCATCACGGTTACCCGCAATCAAGTGATAAGCAATGACTCAAACATAAAACAAAAATAAATTTTCTTTTGAAGCTATTAAATGAAAAAAACGATGAAGACGACGACACGCGGGCGGGAATGAAGAAGCAGAACGAGCTTCTTCAACAGTTGCTCAAGGATCCTGAGGAGGAGCAGCAGCAAAAAATGCACGAGCAAAAGGTCTGTTGTGATTTTTGTGATTTTTTTTTCTTTTTCATACTTTTTTATTATCGTGTCTATTGTTATTTAACGCGTGATTTTGCAGAGTCGTGACAACGACTCGTTGCTGCGAAGTCTTGGTTTTCGTTCGTCAACACCACCAACATCGCAGTCGGGTGATCACGGACACAGTTCGTCATCGCAGGGTGGTCAAAAGAGGCCAGGCGAAGATGGCGACATGAATATGGCATCGAAACGACCGATGGACAGCTCGCACCAAGTTTCGTCGTCGGGTAGCAGTACACCAAATCACGCTACAAGCAAGCTATGGGAGAAAAATAAAATGTTGGCATCTCTCTTGGCAAAACAACCTTCCCAGCCAACGACTATCCCACCGATTCCCGCGTCTGTGATATCTGCAACCCCACAGGTATGTAAATTAATCAGTTGCGAGCGATAAATATGATTTTAATGACGATGAATTGCAGGATAAGTTGCCACGCGTTGCTGATCGGTTAAAGCAACAAAATCAGCAACAGCCATGGGCCGGAAGTAGTATGCAATCAGTTGGCAGTACTGCAACGACAACTGTTGCTACATCTGCCCGAACACCTCTCCAAAATCAATCTAGACAACTACCTCGCCAATCGACCAATATCTACCTCAACCACATGCTAAGTCACGTGAGTAGATTTGTCCACTGTGTGGCGAAATATCCGACGGAAATGACCCGAAAAAATTATCTTTTTATTATATTTTTTTGTTGAAAGGAACGAACTCAAATGAGTCAAATGGATTCTGAATTTGCCGGTGGCGGGGATTTTCGCACATCGGCAGACTCAAATCCCTGGGATAATCAGTCGTCCGATCCCGATTTATCTGATATATTAGATCAAGTTATCGACTTCGTACCTGACGAAGTGATTACGGACTCGTCGGCGATAGCCAGTTTGTTGGATGTCATTGAAACACCGCAAAATAATTCGATGAATGAAAAAATGGCTATTAATGCCATTCAAAAATCACTGATGTTATGTGAAACTGCCGTTAATCCTACATCTTCCACCATTACAATGCCATCAACACCACCGTCTTACTCCTCTGCGGTAAGTCGAATTATTTCATTCACGCTATACTAGTGCGAAAAGCAATAAAATAGTATTATTCATGCTTTATTTGACTAATAAGATCGATATAATGAATTTTTAGCTGTATGAAAAGATTTAGTGAAGAGAAAACAAAAAATTTTATTGTGGAAAATTCTTGAGACTTTTGTACGATTTTTGTGGATTTTTTTGGTTTTTCGTTGATAACTCTGTAACTAAGCAAAATAGCGAAAAATATCATTGAACCTAAACGATTGGGCATTAAATTTTCTATAAAAAATGTAGAATGATTTTTTTTAATGTTTAGCTTTGTTTTTGAGATATTTTGAAAAATAAAAATTTTTAAAAATCGGTAATATCTTGAAAATTAATGGAGATACAAAAAAATTTTATTTAACATTTTTTGTAGATAATTAAAGCCTGAATCATTTAACTGGAATAACATTTTTTGCTATCCATCTTATTTACCGAGTTATCAGCGAAAAACCAAAAAAATCATGAAAATAACAAGATTTCGAAGGGGTGCCCTTTTACAAATTTGACAAAAAAAAAATTTTTTTTTTTTCTTCATCCAATATCACAAAATTTATTGTTAAAGATGATTTAAGTAAAAAATAAAACATAAAGTCAACTTCTCGATAAAATATTAAATTGTACGCTCTTTTGTCATTCTTAAAGTGATTTATTTAATGAATAAATATTACAATTTAATTTATTTATATATTTAGAGATTAATTATGTGTGTTAATTACAGTTGGTCAGCGCTACGTCAGTTACAACTGCACACAACTATCAACAACCTCCGCCAATGTATCAACAGCAACAACAGCAGACTCGTGCGAGGTTTGCTGCACAGACCGGGCGACGACAGGTGACGGGTTTTACACCGCAACAGCAACAACAAGTGCAACAATTACAACATCAACGATCGAAATTACTCCAGGAGCATCAAGTGAGCATCAAGCAGCGCTTGCTTCAACAGCAACAGCAACAGCAGTTACTCATACCATCTAACGCCACAGCACCTGATCAAATAGCATCAGGCATTCATAATATCGATAATCTTATGAACAATACTGTCGCGCCAAATGTATCGCTACAGGTAATTTATTTTCATGTTGACATTTTTTTTCTTCTTCTCTTTCTCTGACGTCTTTTAAGATCAAGTAAAAAATATGGTTTCTGTATACGCTTATTTTTTTATTTTGCAGCGATCAAGTGTCTCGGATTCACAAATATCACCTGGGTACGGCGGTTCCGTCCAATTACCCACTACACATCGCCTTTCACACTCTTACAACCATCCTTCTACGATAAGTCAACAGTAAGTGTTTAATAATTTATTTATTGTTTTTCATTTTAATTTCCGCGAAGTTATTCCAATGTGATTCTAAGCAATAATATTAATTTTCTTGCCATAAATTCATTTCACGTTTTTTTTTTATAGAAAATTTAATCCCCCTTTAATTGAACTTCAATAAGATTTTGTGTTATTCTGATTATTTATCCAGTTATCGTCAAAAAATCTTTTTTAATCAGTCAAAATGTGTCTCTATGGTGGTAATAAATTTTTTCTTTTTTTTTTTTTTTCAATTTTACAGTACAGTGGTAACTAATAATTTTAACAGTGGACAACCAGTCTCGGCAGCTTCACGGCTCTCACCGCATTCCCCAGCTGGTATGATGTCGTTTTCTCATCCACAACCTCTGTCTCCAAGAATATCACAAGTATGTATATATTACACGACGACATTTTGTATGTATAATTTAACCCGACTCATATACTTGATTTAATTTTTCTTAAAGCAGGGAAATTATGCCAGCAATCCGCGAATGTTTAATGTCAATCAAGCTCGTGCACAGCAGCAACAACAGCAACAGCAGCAACAACAACAGCAGCAACAATCGCCAAGTCCACAGCTGCAACAACGCTCAATGCCATCGCCTGGTAGTGCAGTTTCAGCACGACAATCTCCATTTCCTGCCGAAGCATTTCCTCCGCCCGCCTCACCCACAGCCAGCCAATTTTCGCCCGTTGCCAACCCTGTCAATGCCAACCCTACGGCACAGTATCGACTGCAGCGGAATGCCGCGACTCCTACGGCCACCACGCAGTTGCCAGGTAATCGATCCATCTCACAATACCCTTTTTTATGTCACGAAAAAAAAAAAAAAACAAGCAAACTATTATTTATGCACAGAAGTATGTTGTGTGTAAGTGTGAATTTTTTTATCGAAGAAGAGGAACCACTGATAAAAAAAAACTATCAATTTAACGCGTCCATAATAATATGTGATTTTATTATATAATATAATTCACATAGGTAAGTACATTTTGAATTAAATTTTTTTTTTTTATTTTAATTATTTTTGTATTTTATTTCTTAATTGAAACAGTTTTTTTAATAGCACTTTTTTATTTTCGTTGTTTTTTTTTTCTATAATTTATTTATTTAAAAAAATTATATTTAGATATTTTGTAGAATTAATGTTTCTTTTTTTAAGCTTTTGACTGTATTTTTGTTGTTGTTGTTGTTTATCTTGTTGGAGTGTTGTAGCCACTCTAAAAGTTGTTTAAAAAGTATCGAGGTAGATTGCGTGATTGTTGCAGGTGGGGTAGTTTCACCACGACATTTTGCTGGTATGAATAAATCGGATCCACAAGCTCTCCTGTCATCTAGTCATCCACGTGCTGTCTGCCCAACAGCACCAACGCACAATCAACACAATATCACGAATAATCATCACTATTCAAATCAACACTCTTCCATGCTATATCGCAATGCTGGCAATAATGTCAGTACATCGGATGTACAGAATAGTCAACAATTCTGTTACGATCAGGCCTCGGTATCTGTGTATTCATCACCACCTGAGGACAACAGGTCACTGCCTTCTAGTAATCCTGCCAGTCATCAAATGGGTGGTAAGTCATGTGACCAGTTAATGTCATGTGACCATCAATGAGTCATCTGTATAAAAAAACATCCCATTTGATCATTTTTACTATTTTTATGGGCACACATACACATTTATACACACAAGGTCTTCATAGTGTACATAATATGCAATTTTGTTTGATAGCACTGCAATAACGGTTTTTATTTTGTTTAATCAAATGACAATTAACTAACAGTGAATTTATATATCGCGATGCTCAAGCCAAAAAAGTTGTACAGCAATCAAAGTTGAAAAAAAATTTTGTTTTTATTTTGAACCGGAGGTCTCTTGGAAATCCATCACTTTTCGTGATTTTTTTAGTTTTTTCACGATAACTCAATAAATAATGGAGATAATAAAAAATTTTATAGAAGCTAAACGATTCGAGATTAAATTTCCTATAAAAAATGTCAAATAAATTTTTTTATATCTATTTTAGGTTTTGAGATATTATCGATTTTTTGAAATTTTTATTTTTTAAAATATCTCGAAAATAAAGCTTGATATCAAAAAATTTTATTCTACATTTTTTGTAGGAAATTGAATATTCAATCATTTAAGTTGAATGATATTTTTTGTTCTTTTGCTTAGTTATCGAGTTATCGGTAAAAAATAAAAAAAATCACGAAAACTTTAAGATTTCAAAGGGGTATATCTCTTTGAAAAGTTTGTCTAAAAACAAAAATTTTTTTTTTCATCAAAAATCATTGTTTAAGTTGATTTAACTCGCAAAACCGAAAATAACTGGAAAAAATTCATGTTTTTTATAGCATTTATCAATTAAAAACTGACTTTAGAATCAGTAAATATAAAAAAAATATATTTTTTATTAAACCTGCAATTGTTTGATCACATAAGCGCACATTCTCTGTTATTTTTCTTTGTTTAAATTCAAAGGAATTTTACGGTGTTTAGAGGTATTATACATTGTATAACGTATCTGGAGGCAAAATGTCGGAAAAATTTAACATTTTATCCCTTGCTATAGCGAAAGCCAGAATTAAACGCCTAGTTAAGTTGAAAAAAAAATATTTATCTATTCAAAAATCGTGAAAAATTATTTAAATTGATTATTTATGTAGATTTTTTAAAAATTGCATTTAGGATTTATTTTTACTATTTGTTGTTAGGCCGGAGGGGAAGGAAAATCTCGTTTAAAACGTTGCATGACGCTTTTCGTTGCATATATTACATTACCCAACTCATAAAACCTCGTGTTCACTTACTTTTTATGCTCAGTGAATGTTCATCCCAATCACCCAAACTAATCGCCTTTTATGACAGATGTATTTGTCCTTATGTGAATAATGATGTACACCCGCCATTTTTGTGTCTGCTGCACCGAAAAATTCGATTTTCACATCTGCAAAAAAAAAAATTACTAGTCAATTTAGCTACATTTGTAACGATTTTTCTTATCACTTTTAATTATACATATATTTTCACACAGTACTAGATTAAAATAATTGTTGATATTGATATATATATGTATTAGTATAATTTTTATAAATTGTTGATTATTGTTGATGAAAAAAAAATGTTTTTCAATCCTATCTCGAAGTCATGGACATGATAAAAAAAAAATAATCTTTTTGATGGCTTTTTATTCTCTTGCACTGCTTTTTATTCTCTTTGATTCATTTCGGATATAAAATCATGTCCATGTCCTCGATAATGTTTATTATGATACTCACATTGACAATGATAATTTTTATTCATTATTTATTTATTTTTTTGTCTTCGGAAAGAAAAAAATGCACTAAATACATATATTTAGATTTATATGGATATTTGAGTGCACTACGTATATATTTGAGTGCACAAATCAACTATAGGAATAGTTGGAAATAGTTATTGATAACTGTAAATTATTTATCAACTATGATTTCCTATATATATTCTCTCCTCTTATTTCCTCCCTTAAACAAAAAAGTATATAATCTTTATTGTGGTGATAATAATTGCTATAATCAAAGCAAATGTATCTAATAATTAAGTCAATATGTACATCACTTAAATGTGCTATTTGTCGTCACCATTATCATCTGTGTTTTCATTTAATTAACGTTATCATTACAGGCATAATTTATACATATATATATATATATATATTTATACATATGTAAATAAATTTTTTAAGCAATCGTCGATAATTGACAATTTATGTGGAAAAATTAATAATTTTTTTTTTCTCTTTCATTCATAGCATGAAAAATTTATATAGTTTGCTTTATTTCAGTCCATTTTTTATTGTTAATTGACAATTGATTCTTTGATTTACTCGATGAAAAATTAAATTTTGATTTTATTAACCAGGATATCATAAAAATTACCAAGTACTTTTATTACTGCTTAATAATAGTAAAAAATATTTTTTTTTTTTTGGGTTATTAAATATTCTATGTTTTTCAGAGAAAAAAAATTGTTTTTTTCGTGTTTTTTTAAGAAAAAAAATTTTTGAAAAGTACAAAAAAATCAACAAAAATATGGAAATCTTGGTTGTAAAAATGATTGTAAAGAATTATAAAATTTTTCTAAGAAGTTTGACAAAAAAAAAATGTCATCCATTTTTCGCAATAATTTAAATGTTTAAACTGGTTAAAAATGATGAAAATAATTAATATAGGGTTGAAAAAAAAATGTATTTTTATTGATAAATAATGATTTTTTCTTGATTGTTAAAACTAGGTAACACGAGTGGTCCAGGGAGTATGACTTCTGAATTTGTGCGGCAAGAATTGAGAGCAGTTGTGGGCGCGAGAACACAGCAGAGGGTACCAAACAACATTCAAAATAATCTAATGGGACAAGTGTCACCGGATGAACTTGAGGCTCTGGGATTACCCTATGAAATGTCGCCTGCAGGTAAAATATTACTTGAATTATTTACCGCTCAATTTAAATATAATCAACCGTCCGATGAATAAAAAATCGTAAATTGTCGTCAGACAATTCGTATATATATCATTTTATCACATTACTCGCTATGAAATGATCAACGATAAAAAAAAAAACAGTATTGATGGACTACTTGAATGAGATTGATAATCCCAGCCTGACGAGCACTTCAATGCATCATGACCTACGTTACATAATCAATTCAATAGTTAGTCGCACGATAGTCATATTATATATCACTTATCACTGCCAATTTTTTATTCAATTTTATGTATACCATTTAGACAACCAAAAAGAAAAAAAAAACACGTTGCACGTGAAAAAGTATTTTCTAAAAGTTATAAAAACTCGATTTTTTTGTATAAAATCAATTTTTAAAAAGAGATTCATGATATTTTATTTATTTTTTTTTCTCGTTTTTTTTATTATAAAATTTTTTTATCATCAACTTTTCGGGTTTTTTTTTGTGACTAAAGTCTCTAGTTGTGAAAAAAGGGTTTAGATGAGGCAATAGATGAAATAGTACAAAGTTGTTTTGGTAACATGTATTGTTACAATGTCCTAACTAGGTGAGGCTGCGGCTAGCGATGGCCCTGCCAAGAGTTGGGCCATTGGGAGTGCCGGAAGCGCGCCCTCCTCCTCCAGGGTAAGATCCCTCCGACAATTATTTTTACGTATTTTGATTATATTTTTTATTTTTTTGTATGCTCTTCTTTTCCCTCTTCGCTTGGCTTCAGTACTTATGCACGATATTAAATTCATTAGTTGATTTATTTTAAATATATCATCGCGAGAAATTTTTTTTTTTCCAGGAGAATATATATTTTTTTATGTAGAGTTTCATCGATTGCTTCTTATGCATGTTATTAAACACACATACAATTTATATATCATTCCCCTTCTGTAGTTGGATATCTTAGGAAATTTATGCAGTAACTGATCATGAGTTGGAAAATGAAAAAAAAAAAAAAAAAAAAAAAAAAAAAAAAAAA